>MU225191.1:324211-348157 GCA_018584345.1 Thuja plicata | reverse complement strand
GAGAGAGAGAGAGAGAGAGAGAGAGAGAGAGAGAGAGAGACCTGGGTGCCAAAATGGGAAAGTTTAAGATTCTATAACATTCTAAGGCTATTGATGCTACATATACAGGGATGAAGGTGAGTTTTTGTGCTCAGTTCCAAAAGGTTAGTTTTGTGGCTTTTTCTTATAAATTATTGTAATGAAAATGTCCATGTGGTTGTAGCATGTTATTTATTTTAATATTGTAATGTATTTTCATTGAAGATAATAAAAATCAACTATTTATTTTCTTGCAATTGTTTGATTCTTGTATTTATTAATTTATTTCCCTGTTGTGTTGTGTGTGTTTGGGTTAGTAAGGGGAGTATCCTTCATTAACTGGCATCAGACCCTAAGTTCTTGAGTGTGAAAATAGATCACCAAACATGAGGCAATTTACACCAGGATTATGGTTTTGGGTCTAAGATAAGTAAGGAAAATGTCTCCACAAAGGAATTGTGGTGGAAGAATTGTTGGTGTGACAAAAGAGGGTTTTAGAGCCCTCTAGAGATAAGTGTAAGAGTTGGATAGAGGAGATAATATTAGAGAAAGAGATGAAAGTGAGGATGAATCAAGAGGAAACTTTGAAGAAGAACAAGAAGCAACTAGAGATCTTGAGGAAGCTATATTTTTTAGGACCATTTCCATGATTGAAAAGAGCACAAAGATTGAAGTTTTCACATTTTCTAGATATCTTAATCCAAAAGAGTTGGTTGATTGGATTAATGACATGGAAGAGTACTTTAAGTATGAAAAAATAGAAGATCCTAAGATGGTCATATTTTCAAAGTCCAAGACAAAAGGTCATGCTAAATTTTGGTGGAAACAAGCTCAATTGGAGAGAAATAAAAGAGGGAAGGAGATAAAAACAAGATGGGATCAGATGCCTAAAAAAATACAAGATGGGATCAAATGGTGGACAAATTGAAGAGACGGCTCATTCCTATTGACTATGGACTTGATTTTTTGAAGAAAATGAAAGGGTTAAAGAAAGTAGGAAAATTTGTCCAAGAGTATACAGAAGAGTTTGATCGAATCCTTATCAGAATGGGTTATTCTAAAGCCAAGAAAGAGAAGGTTTCCCATTACATAAATGGGTTGAGTTCAAGTATTAAAGAAGAGTTAATAATACTAAGAATGTATACCATTGAAGATGCAGATAAATTTTCTTTGAAGGTAGAAGAAAAAATAAAGAAGTTTCAAAGAAAGAATAATGGAAGAGGTCATCATGGAAAGCCTATTAGATGATCTTATGGAGGCCAAAATGAAGATCAGTAGAGGAATGATGACTCTAGTAGTAGTTGGGATCATAGTGGAAATAATTTCTATCATCCTCCCTATCAAAATAATGGAGGTCAAAGAGGAAGAGGATGAGGACTAGGAAGAGGATTTTTCCATGGATTCATCGCGCATGAGATTTTGCAGATTATGGCTTCATTATACACCTTATCTTATTATCACACATCATTTGGATTCATCACACATCAGATTTTTTAGATTCTTTATTTGACTGTCATTTTCTTCATTTCCCACTCAGTTGTTGTGTTTTTTGAGCATTTTCTGATCTTCCAATGTGAAACTCTGTATGCGATCATGTCATCTCATTGTTACATTTGAGGATAAATTTATTGTATGATCGCATCTCTTATTTATTTCTTTGGATGTTGTTCCAGATGATTGGGTCCTGACCTATTATTTGTAACATGTTTTCTCAATATTGGGAAATGTGATCTTTTTGTGGCCGACATGGTGTTCAAATTTCTTCATAAGCTTATGGGCTTGTTCCTAAGGGGTAGGTGATCTTCATAAGATTATTTATCATTAGTTTGTAAGGGTTTTCTTATCATAATCATGCCTATGTGCTTGGAATGTGAGACTATGTATTGTAGATCTATTATAAATGATTTTTTGATAATAATAGAAGGTTGATCTCTCATTTATATCCATCTTGTCTTATTGTTTCCATTGTGTTGTATTAGCTGGAAGGATTAGACTGATCTCCTTGAGGTTTCTCCATTCTTGACTGCATCAAGTATGCAATGTAATTATATGTGGCAATAATATTTATAACCTTGTTTCATAGGAAATGGTTAATAAATTTAAGTTAGAGAGATGGAACCATATAAATCCCTACCAGATTACTTCTTTGTAGAAGGGTCACAAGGCTTTTGTCAATGAACAATGTCTAGTAAAGTTCAAAATTGGAAACTATAATGATGAGGTATTGTGTGATATTATGCCTATGTATGTTTTCCATCTATTTTTAGGGAGACCATCGCAATTTCATCATCATTTAGTACATGATGGATATGCAAATACCTATTCTTTAACAAAGGTGGAGACCGTCAAAAGATGAAGCCATTGAAAGAAACATAGGAAAAGGTATGTAGTAATGCAAGAATATGTTTAGTTGATGAAAGGAATTTTCTAGAATGGATTAAGCATGAGCATATGTGTTTCACTTTATGTATAGGATGTGTTCTATACACTCAATAATGAGGGTTAGTAGAACTGGTTTGCAATAGAAATAAATTAATCAAACTACTAAGAATGAACCTACAAATAATAAAATGACAAGCAATCAAGGAGGAATACAAATGAATGCAAACCAAAAAAGCTTGAATCTTCTATTGTCTCTCTCTACTCCTTCTGAAATTTTGTATGTGTGGTGCTCAGTATTGTTATGGGCAGCGTCTATGACTTGGGAGTGTCGAGAATATGATTTTGAATGTGTTATCACAAGAAGGCTTGATGCTTGAACCAATCTAACAAAGTAAGAGCATATGAAAGCTTGAAATATTGGATGTTTGATCTCAAGAAGGCTTGATGATTGAACCAATCTGATAGATTAAGGGCACATGAAAGCTTGAAATCTTGGATTCTTCAAATGGTTATGAAGGGTTATTATATAGAATATGGAAATGATACGAACGGTTGAGATCAATCCCAGAGATTAGAGGATGAATGGTTGAGATCAAAGGGAACTAGAGAAGCCATCAGTAAACTCCACCCCCTCAACTTGGAGAGAGGAGATAAAGTTTGGCTAACTAAGCAATTGATTACGAGTTACCTTTTGAACTAAAGAGGTAATTTGGAGTTACCTTTTTGAACTGAAGAGGTAGGTTAGGTAATTCATGCAATCAGAATTTGATCAAGAGTTTTCTTTTTTGAACTAAAGAAAGGATTTAATTGAATATTTAATTCATTTTTGTAATTAAAGTATCCAACATGTGAGATAATTGAATTCTTTTTTCATTTAGAATTGAATTATAGAATGTGTTAAGTTTTTAGGATAGCTGCAAATCTAATAACACTCTATATTGTATGTCTTTTCCAAATGCAACAATCTATCTTTCGTTTATATTGGGAATGAGGATAGGAGAGACATGTCCCTTCATGGGACATGTCTATTCATTATTATTTATAAGAAAGGACATACCTCTTCCAACTAATTATAATTTAATCAATCTTATAATGTTTCATCAATCAATTATTAATTAAGAATAATAATTTAATAATTTAACATTAAATATTAAATTTCATATGATTAATAATAATATAACATATATATTATATTATTATATTATTATTTTTCAACATATATTATATGTATTCTAATGATCATATGACTAAAGATACAAACATTAACACTCCCTCTTAGCTAGGGAGGATGATCAAACAAAATGTGTAGTGGTCTCTCATGTCAACACTTATGACCCTTACCATATCTACACAAGTCATCAACACGCCGTCTTAGTAAGGGAAGATAAAATTCATCAAAATATGATTAACAAAAGATCCATTACTTTTAAGAGAGAAGCTATTACCTCATCATGATATCAAGAGATATGGTCTGACCAAGAATATCAAGTCTCATGATATTCACCATAACTGAAAAAATATTTTAGATATCACCTCAATATGATATCAGAGATATGGTCTGACCAAGAATATCAAGTCTCATGATATTCACCATAACTTAGATTTATAAATATCATCTCATGATATTGGGAGTATTTGTCACAGAATATCAAGTCACATGATATTCTCCAAATACTCAAAGTAATGGCCTACCAACATCAAGTCACATGATATCCACCAAGTACTCAAAAGTTTACAAAGATATCATATCATGATATTGGGAGCATTGGCCTGCAGAATATCAAGTCGCGTGATATTCACCAAGTGCTCAGAGTAATGGCCTACCAACATCAAGTCAACATGATGTCCACCAAGTACTCAAAATTTTACAAAGATATCATATCATGATATCGAGAGCATTGGCCTACAGAACATCAAATCACATGATATTCACCAAGTGCTCAGAGTAATGGCCTACCAACATCAAGTCAACATGATGTCCACCAAGTACTTGGAGTAATGGCCTACCAACATCAAGTCACATGATGTCCACCAAGTACTCAAAAGATTTTCATAGGTAATGTGCACTTACCATAGGAACATTCATATCATCTATCATGATCTGTTTCAGCCATCATAAGATGTCTATCATGATAGAAGATTAATTTATTCTAAGATGGTCACCTTTCAATAGCTTTAACAAATACAAGTGATAATAATTTGGAAGTCGTCACTTCCTCATGATTTACATAGGGGGTAGGCCCATTAAAAAATATGGAGTCACACACATGACATCCATCATGCCTCAGCACAGAGGGTAATAAGGGATTTCACCTCAAAATTCTCTCATAGAGAAGAACTCATTGAGCCAATATCAATCTATTGATCATCCAATATTGCTTAAGATGAATTTTCAGACTCCCTCTGAGTCTGATATCAATCTTTTAGCTCCTCATCAAAAGTCACCTCTAAAGAGTCAAAATCCCTCTAAATCTAATCTTCTTTTTCCTACAAGAGCATCTCCAGAAAAGATCAAGACAAATAGCTCTTATAGTATGTATAGAAATACATATGAGAGAGAAACTATAATGAGTAGATAAATGTAATATTCAAAGATAATAAATACTTATATGTGCATCAACATCCTTGACACAATTTGCTTCAATGAAGGTCCATATACATCAAATCATAGAACACCTTATAATATTATTTGAGAGACATCTCCCATTTGGATTATCTCCCCACACTAAGCATGAAAATGTAACATTGGTTATTATTCTCCCCCCACAATGTACAATTCTCACTCTTATATCTTTGAACAATTCTCATGTCTTCTAATGAAATGACATGATTTATCCAAGAGAGGTGACACTATATAATTGATGTTTTCTTTATAGAAATAGACACCCTTCCTTGAATGCATGTTTCTTTGTTATTGCTTGTGATCATAACAAATTAAAATATCTCTTTAATGAAAATCATTTTCAGAAATTTCACATAGACCCGTACATAGTCCGTCATAACTTTTGAATCCAAGAATTTCTCTCTAATCACTTCAGTGAGATTCTTTGAACTGAGGTTTCACCAACATATCCTAAATTTAGAAAAATCCAATGGTGTATTTGTGAGATATGGTCCTTTTACCGAGACTATATTTTCTGCGACAACCACACATTCACCATCAACAAACTACTCTCTTACATTTGTAGTCTGGCTCTGATACCATGTTAAGTTTTTAGGATAGCTGGAAATGTAATAACACTCTATATTGTATGTCTTTTCGAAATGCAACAATCTCTCTTTCAGTTATATTGGGAATGAGGATAGGAGAAACATGTCCCTTGATGGGACATGTCTATTCATTATTATTTATAAGAAAGGGCATACCTCTTCCAACTAATTATAATTTAATCAATCTTATAATGTTTCATCAATCAATTATTAATTAAGAATAATAATTTAATATTAAATATTAAATTTCATATGATTAATAATAATATAACATATATATTATATTATTATTTTTCAACATATATTATATGTATTCTAATGATCATACGACTGAAGATGCAAACATTAACATAATGAAATTAAATTAATTTAATGAAATTAATTTTATTAGAAGAATTAATTAATAATTTTAAATATTTAAATTTAAACTTTAGGAAATTCAATTTAATTAATAAATGGAGATTAATCAATTAAGGTTAATTAATTAAATAAAATTAATTATTTGATTAATTTTGAGGATTTGATTAGATGATTTGGGGAATGAAATTATAAGAAAATAGATGATTAATTAATGATTAAAAATCATTAATTAATAGATGAAAATTAGTGTTTGTAATGTAAGGTCACAAGTATGTCCATTTTAGGGTGTCTACATTTTCCCCTCTTTGGTACAATGTGATTCATCAAATTGTGGCAAAGAATTTTTAGATTTGATCCTGTTCCAGTGACAGCAGGTGGACTATATGCCCCCTCAACAAATTAAGCATAAAAAATGTGTCAGATGAGCATTAATTTGTTGAAAATGTGAATCATTATATGATGATGATGATGAATGCATTCGTATGTTAGTTATTACACTTGTATTACGCTTTGCTCTCGCAGTCAATTATTTTGTGCAGGAAAAAGTCTTACTTGAACTTGAACTTGAACCTTCCTAAGTTCAAGTTCAAGTTCAACTTCTATTGGAGGTTGCAAGAAGAAGGTATTCCTTAAAGTCATCGGTCTTTTAGTTAGTCAGCTATGAAAGTTGAACTTGAACTTGAACCTCCCAAGTTCAAGTTCAAGTTCCTGTCGGAGGTTGCAATAAGGTCACAGTCTTTATGTTGTCAGTCTTTAAATCGGCAATATGTCAAAGTTGAACTTGAACCTTGAACCTTCATAAGTTCAAGTTCAAGTTCAAGTCGAGGGTCTGACTGATGGAGTTTTTTGGTCAAATAACTAACTCTCTATAGGTAAATTCTTTCAAAAGATTATCAGACCTGAGCTTTCGAGGAGGGTTTATGTGAAGTCCAAAACCATCACATATTATGGGGCAGCACATACATTCCATGCCATGATAAAATATAGATGGCAACTCATAGTGCCTAGCCGGCAGCTCACAGTGCCTAGCTGGCAACTCACAGTGCCTAGCTCGCAGCTCAAAAGGAAATGGATTACCAATTTACTAGTTATGTTCAGATACAAACATCATCCACATATTATTTTCAGTACAACATTGGATCCAGAACATTTTATTTCCTTTCTTGGCTGTGTCAACCAACTTGCATAAATTAAAATCTGATATGTTTAGAAAATTAGCAGGCTGAAAAATAGGTCTCGGTGCGAGAGCCATAACTTTTGACTCCATCGTTGGATTTGGCCCAATTTTGGATATGTTGTGGGGAAACAAATGGTGCAAGATCTGACTGGAGTGATTAGCATTATTTGATCACATTCAAAAGTTACATGTGACTGTGTGAACATCTATCAAAGAGGCCAGCAACCTCTTGTTTTGTCTGCAGACAGCAATAGATTCGGTGCCAACCACTTCATAGCTAGTATTTTAAAAAAAAGTTTATAAAACTTTTATAGTTTTCAAGAATCGGTTATTATATAATTGAAAAATACTACCGAAGGAGGGGGATTAAGATATTGTGATTGGAAGGAAAGATTCAGTTATAAAAATTGGAAAAGGTCATCGAGAGGAAAAGAAGATAAATATGCAACAGAAAGACAAAGAACAGGGTTCTCATTTTTTCTTTTCTGGCTGGAGTTCTGTAGCTGCAGGTGGAAAGGGGAAACATTATTTTAGTTGTAATAGGGGAAAGAGTTTTATCTTATGCATATTGATTGTAATAAAGGGAGGGAACAATACTATTATTGTTTTGTCATGTTTCTAAAATGAAAATAAATATACTTGTGTTCAATCCTGTGGTCTATACATTTAAGTTTCTGGTTTTGAACAATACTGTGTTCTTTTATTTCCTTTTTTAGATACAGTCTTTTATTACCACGTAGAATGTGATGTACGTATTCTTGTGATCATGTACCCATGTTTTTGCATAAGGATATTTCTTTCTCTCCCTTATGTAACATGAAAGATTGGTTAGGTAGCCTTATCGTTGCTTATTAGTCTTTCGCTTTCTTTTCAGTTTATCAATCCAAGCAATCGTATTCATCCCATGTCTATGGATGAATGTCAGAAAACCTTAGTACCTTCAGGTTAAAGGTATATCTTGTCATTAAATTCATTGCAAATCTGTAGACGAGGGAGTTGTACCTCTTAATTCAGAGGATAGTTATCAATTAATGATAACTGATCCAACTATTAGCACATTTTGTTCTTCCTAATTGGGCATGTTGAGTCATTGTTTATGTTTCTATCTGAAGGAAAAATATGTTCACTAACAGATTTTTGGTGACTCTACTGGGGACCGGGACTGAGATCAGTGTTAAATAAATATTTCCTCAGTTTATATGTATATCTCCATATGCAAGAGATTGGCGACTCTGATAAAGTGGTGACTCTACTGATTCTTGTTGCAAATCCTAGAGAGTTACAAGAATGGGAAAAAGACCAGGCCCCACTATCCTAGAGATTCTTCAGATGAATGATAAGGTTCTACAAGATTTCTGGGAACATTATAAACAAAGTATTTCAAAGGCTGTGAATTTGAAGATAAGCCTTGAAGATGACCATAACTCTGCCTTGCTATGGATGAGTTTGTGTCACAAATTTCACAAGCTCAAAGACTTGGACGCATGCAAGAGGAAGTGTAGCAGCTAGAGAAAGAATTGGAAGTTGTGGAGGAAGAAGTTCCAGTGATTTCATTGGGCTATATTTCTTGCAACTATACAGTCATGAGTGATCAAGAAATGGGATTAAAAGAGCAGCCTCAAAAGAATCCTACTGTTGATGAGATAAATTCTGAGAAAGATCCAATGCTCTAGTATTTGTGGAATTCCTTCAAAGGGAGAATCTATGAAGCTGAAGAGAACAAGTTGAATCCTTCTAAGGATCATTGATCCTCCTTACTGATAGATTGTGTGTATCAAAGATTCAATGATCTCAAAAATTTTGATCAAGGAATTCTGGTTGCTACAGAGATATCAAGAGAGGAATCAGAGATTGAAGAACCCTTGTTCTCCAATCCCTTGGTCTCAGAAGATCCAGATGTTTCAATAACAATGATAGAATCATCAACGCTCTGGATTTTTGATCAGCAACAAAAGGGAAACCAGCAACAAATTCAACAAGAGGAGCTACATTTTCAAGAAGAGCCTCATGCCATAGAAGAGTTGTTGGTAAGTGATGATAAAGAGATAAAAACTTATGATTTCCAACCTTTATTCCCACTCAGTGAAGATTTTAATCACATGCAGCAAGGAGAGGTTTTTCCAGCTAAGTTTGATCCTATGGTCATTGAAAGTAGTTTTAAAAAACCATTGTCCTTAGCTATATATCCTGAGGATAGTTCAGTTTGTAACATGCATGAAGAAATGGTGAATTTTGATTTTTCTTTCGTAGGTCAAAGCAAGAATGTGGCTGATATGACAGCAGTAGAGAATCAATTAAAGAATATAGATGATGAGATTGTTTGGGGCAGCATGAATGCATTATGCTTACCTACTGAATACATTGAAGATTTTAAAGTTAAAGATAATCCTCTCTTTGTACCCTATGATCTTCTGTATGCTGGAAAAGAGCAGGAAAAAGGTTGTCTTGACAGTTATGGCAGCATGATCATACATCAACAAAGAAAAGAAGTTGCAGCTAGTCCAAAGCATGATAACCGATTAGAAGCTCCCTCAATGAATAATTCATGGTTTCTTGAGTCAGCTGAAGATGATATAGTGGGTGATGATCAAAAAATCATTGAGGCACATGATAATCTATGTACGGTTGAGGTAAATGATGCCTTGAGCTTGATGCTTTCTGTTTCCAAAAACAAAGATCTTGATGCTTTCATTTTTGGGTCCAATGTTGTTCATAATGAGATAGTTGATGTACCAGAATTTAGAGTTTGTGCCTTTGATGAGAAGATTGAATATGAGGCCTTCCTATTTGATCTCACCCCAACTCAAGAGAAGTGGTCTCAACCCCAAATGTTGGAGGCATTCTATTTTGAAAATAAATTTATTGATGGACTTACAGGGGACTGGTTTTCAGCAGGCCTAGATCTAGGTTTTGGTTTGAATGCTTCTACAAGGTTCTTCTCCAATTCCTTCCTCATCAATGGTTTAACCTATTTTTCCCAAGAGAATGGCGCGGTTTTTTGTGATACACATTACTTCACTCAAAGTGATGGTGAGAAATTTCAGCCTAAAATTTATGATGAGTTATGGTTGTTTGGTTATGATTATCACCTTGCCAAGTTCCTGTACACGATTAATCATAACTCTTTCCATGTAGAGCTTACCAAGCAAAGACGATATGGGGATCTTGCATTGAAATGCAACCGGCTGACCTAGAAAGGTTCTTATTTTTCTCAACCAGTTGATGGCTTCACTTAAGTATTTCATGTTTCTAAGTGCCATGGTGGGATCTTCCTACCTATGTATATGTTTGTAAATATTCCCTTGCTTTGCAAGTTTTTGTGGTGTGTAGTTTAGTTTTCCTTGGTTTAGTTTTCTTTTGTGGTGTTGGTAGTGTAGTTGTTTGGTGTGTTGCCCTGCCCTATTTTCCTCTCTGCAAGCAGCCCTAAGTTTCTTTCTTACCCCATGACTCTACTACCCAATGGACTAAGCACTGGCCTTTTTACCTAGATTTCCGGATTCTTCATGAACTTTACAGCGCACATCCCCAGTCAGTGCCAGTTGTTACACTTGTATTACGCTTTACTCTCGCAGTCAATTATTTTGTGCAGGACAAAGTCTTAGCTAAAGTTGAACTTGAACCTTCCTAAGCTCAAGTTCAAGTTCAAATTCTATTGGAGGTCGCAAGCAGAAGGTACTCCTTAAATTCATCGGTCTTTTAGTCAGTCAGTTATGAAAGTCAAACTTGAACTTGAACCTCCCAAGTTCAAGTTCAAGTTCAAGTTCAAGTTCTGTCAAAGGTTGCAATAAGGTCGCAGTCTTTATGTTGTTAATCTTTAAATTGGAAATATGTCAAAGTTGAACTTGAACCTTGAACCTTCATAAGTTCAAGTTCAAGTCGAGGGTCTAACTGATGGAGTTTTCTGGTCAAATAACTAACTCTCTGCAGGTAAATTCTTTCAAAATATTATCAGACCTAAGCTTTCAAGGAGGGTTTATGTGAAGTCCAAAACTGTCACATATGATGGGGTAGCACATACATTCCATGCCATGATAAAAGATAGATGGAAACTCATAGTGCCTAGCTGGCAGCTCATAGTGCCTAGCTGGCAACTCACAGTGCCTAGCTAGTAGCTCAAAAGGAAATGGATTACCAATTTACCAGTTATGTTCAAATACAAACATTATCCACATATTATTTTTAGTACAACATTGGAACTAGAACATTTTATTTCCTTTCCTGGCTGTGTCAACCAACTTGCATAAATTAAAATCTGATATGTTCAAAAAATTAGCAGGCTAAAAAATAGGTCTCGGTGTGAGAGCCATAACTTTTGACTCCATCGTTGGATTTGGCCCAATTTTGGATATGTTGTGGGGAAACAAATGGTGGAAGATCTGACTGGAGTGATTAGCATTATTTTATCACATTAAAAAGTTACATGTGACTGTGTGAACGTCTATCAAAGAGGCCAACAATCTCTTGTTTTGTCTGTAGACAGCAATAGATTCGGTGGCAACCACTTCATAGCTGGTATTTTAAAAAAAAGTTTATAAAACTTTTATAGTTTTCAAGAATCAGTTATTATATAACTGAAAAAGACTACCGAAGGAGGGGGATTAAGATATTGTGATTGGAAGGAAAGATTTAGTTATAAAAACTAGAAAAGGTCATTGAGAGGAAAAGAAGATAAATATGTAACAGAAAGACAAAGAACAAGGTTCTCATTTTTTCTTTTGTGGCTGGAGTTCTGTAGTTGCAGGTGGAGAGGGGAAAAATTATTTTAGTTGTAACAGGGGAAATATTTTTATCTTATGCATATTGATTGTAATAAAGGGAGAGAATAATACTGTTATTGTTTTGTCATGTTTCTGAAATGAAAATAAATATACTTGTGTTTGATCCTGTGGTCTATACATTTATGTTTCTGGTTTTGAAGAATACTGTGTTCTTTTATTTCCTTTTTCAAATGCAGTATTTTATTACTACGTAGAATGTGATGTACATAGTCTTGTGATCATGTACCCATGTTTTTGCATAAGGTTATTTCTAACTTCTCTCCCTTCTGTAACATGAAATATTGGTTAGGTAGCCTTATGGCTGCTTATTAGTCTTTCCCTTTCTTTTTAGTTTATCAATCCAAGCAATCACATTCATCCTATGTCTATGGATGAATGTCAGAAAACCTTAGTACCTTTAGGTTAAAGGTATATCCTTTCATTAAATTCATTGCAAATTTGTAAACGAGGGAGTTTTACCTCTTAATTTAGAGGATAGTTATCAATTAATGATAACTGATCCAACTATTAGCGCATTTTGTTCTTCCTAATCAGGCATGTTGAGTCATTGTTTATGTTTCTATCTAAAGGAAAAATCTATTCACTAACATTAGTTATGATGTTATTTATGATGGATGAATTGATTATATGATCTACTATGCACATGTTTTGGACTTTTCTTATGCGATAAATGAACGTAATCTACTATGCACAAAATATCTGAGTAAATACATGTGTTAGTTAGAAGAAATTTAGTGTGAAGTTATCTCTGGAATTGATTGATAGATTGGATTGATAGATAGGATGGGTGACCCAATTCGCTGCCAATTTTTCCAATTTGGTTCATCATTGCATCTTATTATAAAAATGGAAGAGAATCCAATGCACCCAGATATTTCTCATCTGGATACCGTGATGATCTCTTGATAACCATAAGGAGTAGAGAGATTGAACAGAAAGAGAACCAAATGCACCTAGATATTGACCATCTGGATACTTCTAGTATCTCTAGTTTTGAAAAGAAAGAGAACCAAATGCACCTAGATATTGGCATCTGGATACTGCTATGATCTCTAATTTTGAAAAGAAAGAAATCCAATTGCACCCAGATATTGACCATCTGGATACCACTATGATCTCTAAACAATCCAAAATAAAATAAAAAAATCAAAATAGAAATCTAATGCACCCATATACAGACCATTTGGATACCGCTATGATTCTATTGGTAGCAACAAGTAGATAATAGAAAAGGATTTTCTAATTCTTTTATAGGGTTAAGCTCAGATCATGGAACTGCGTGGCTGCCAAATAAGTGATAGCACCTACTTCATTTATCCTAAATCATCATTGCCCCTAGAATAGAAATGAAACATTCCACAAACATCAATCAAATCAAATAATATAATGATCCATCATAGCTACTCTCATCACTTGGTGGTATCCTAGAGTAGCGTAAGAACATAACCGCAAAAGATAGACTGACATGACTGACCTAGTCAATAGTTTATTGTTCCTTGATTTGCTTGATTCTCTGATGCTTGATTATGTCTAGTTTTAGGAATGGATGACTCATATAAGACTAATATGTCTGGTTTAAGCGTATCTATCATTGTGTAAGATAATTGATTTATTTGATTTGAATATTGATTGACTTTGAGTTTGATCGCTTGGATAGCTGATTTGAATATAGGTTGGATAGTTGATAAAGCTGAGTCATATGAGTCCATTGTTGACTTGCGAAACTCATGATTTTAACCTTTGATTTATTGGCTTGAATTTGATTGCCATGCGCTTGTTAATAGATTAGATAGTTGATAAAGCTGAGTCATATGAGTCCATTGCTGATTTGTGAATCTCATGATTTTGACCTTGATTGATTGGATTGATCGTCATTCACTTGGTTGATAACCAAACTGGTTTTATTGCTTTGATATTTTGTAATTTTTTATTTTTTTATGAAGATTGATTTTTTTCAGCACATTTTTCTCTTTTTAGGATTTTTTTATGACTTTAGAATTTCCCCTAGGCTAGTGGACTAGTACAAACCATGGAAAATTGTTGATGCTTAGAGGGGACTGTGCTTCTGAAAATAGCTTGGGTAGCTAGTCTTGTGTGCATGGAGCTCAAGCTTTGATCTTTGGAGTTCATTGATGGAAAAGCGGGATTTTAAAACTTGGCACCTATTTTCCAAGTTTTCACCAAGGTACCCGCTCAATAGTGTATGTTTTCCAGTTTTCACTGAGAGAGCGATTTTATTTCTCTTCTTCTTTTTTTGATTTTTTTTTTGTCGCCAAGGTGCCTGTTTGCTAGATTTTCACCAAGGTAACCTTTGTATTTTTTTATTTTTTTGTATTTTCTATAAATGTAGATAAGTGCCTTAACCTTGAGACATCAAGTGTAGAACCACTTGAGGTGCATGTTGTTGATGTAACCTGGGAGATGATCTCCTTTTGGTGTTGTGAGTTGGTATGCCCCACTATTGCAAGATGTGATAATGACATAAGGTCCTAGCCAGTTAGGCTAGAACTTTCCTAGTTTTACCCTTTCTGCTTGGTTCCTTTGATTTTCCATAAGTACTGTGTGTGTTATTTTTTGGTTCTTATAGCTGCAACACAACACTTTAATAAGTCATTGCATTAGTGAAAAACAAAGGTTAGCAAGCATATCAATCACTAAAATCAACCTATTACTTCCTATCTAGGAGGAGTATGAAAAATTCCATAATTGCCCTCAGATTATGCATTTGCTAGTGACATATACAATCCTAGAATGAAATATTCAAATCAAACAATCTACATGCTCAAGAAATATGCATTCTAAGCTCTAAAAATGAAGATTACAACAATGCATAACATGAAAGCTACAATGCATTCTAAATTTATAAATAATATGAATAGCATAAAAATGCTTCAACAATCCTAAATTAGGGGCCCATTGAGTTTAAAACTCATTCTATTTATAGAAGAATTTAGGAGTGAGAGGAGAGAGGAAGCCATTAATGAAGGTGTAAGAAGCATTAATGGAGGATAGCATTAATGAGGCATGGTGGAGAAATAAGCATTAATGATGCATTTATGAGAGCATTAATGAAGTATGGTTAGGGTGTAAGTCCAAGCTTGAGAAAGTGGAATTTGAGGGAAGAGGAGCTTGAGAATGTGGACTTTTTGAAATGAGTTGAATTCTTAATCAAGAGTTTAGGAATGTGACATCATTAGAAAGTGGGTTAGGATGGGATTAAGATTAGAATTAGGCTTAGCATGGGTGAAGAGGTTGGGATTAGTTTGAACCCAAGGTTAAGGTGGTTAAGGTAGGTTGAGTTAGGGGTTAAAGGGAATATTAATGAATGAATTATTATAAATAATATATTCATTCAATAATAGGAAAATTAATTATTTAACTTTTGATTGCTTTTGATAATTAATTAGGACTATAGCCAATTAATTATATTAATTAGGCTAGGGGATTGGCTTTTTGCAAGTAATGAGGTGTAATTAGGATTTTATTTAATTCCTTTTAATTAATTAACTTAGCCATGTTTTTTATTTGAATTGATTTAATTTGATTGGCTAAGGCAATTAATGTAATTTAGTGATTAAATCACTTAGGAGATTAAATTTGATTTAAATGAATTATGCCAGTAAATTGAAGAATTATTTTGACATAATTGGGGGTATGATCACACATAGAGAAAATAGGGTCTATGGTCAGAGCCGACCAAATTAGGGTGGTTACATTTGCCACTCTTTGAATATGTGTGCAAGAAACACATTGATTCAAAGAAAGTTTTTGATGTTGACTTCAAAAAGTTTGAGAATTTTTCTCATGATCGAACGAAATGCCTAATGAGATCAGTCTCGCACTTGATTGAACTAAACTAATAGAATTGACTTTGAAATTGATCAAACAAAGGTCAATAAGAAAATATCTTAAAGATATCAATTCTGAACTTGGTTGTTGTCCAAAAAATTGATAATACCGACTTCAAACTTTATTGAATGAAGGTGATTACAAAGCTACCAGGAGCTTTAATAAGAATCTAAGAAAAGTAGGCATAGAATATCTAGCTTGTGAGAACCGAAGCCTTCAATCTAACAGTCTTTCCTTAGTCAAGGAACCATCATGCCTTTAGTATTTTGATAACGAAGTCATTTTAAAGTTTTTTCGAGCAAGAATTTGATTGATTTTAGTGTGATCATGCCTCCTCAGGAATCAAATCAAAGGAAAGAATAAAATCCCTCTATTGAAATGATGTATCACTTGCATGGAGTGGTTAAGTCAAGAAAGAATGGAGTAGAAGAAGTGAAGGAATGAAGAAGTGTTTTAAGAGAAAACACAATGGTAACAAGTCAATTACGTTAAAATGTGAGGTTTGAGTCTAATAAAATGATGTTTGACCAATATTTTTGAAGAATAATGTGCAATTTGGTGATATAGAATGCAGAAAATTGATTGTATAAAGCTTGTGAATCATTTTTGGAACATATGGAGCAATTCTACATTTTCAGGAGCTGTCATAAAAATTTTATTGTACTGTGTAGAACAATGTCGGTGCATTCGATTTCATTCCTAATTGGTCAGAAAGAGGACACAATGAGCTGTAATTGTCTAGGAGGAGTTTCGAAGATCCTAAATAGCTTAAACAGGCAAATATATAGGCCCAAATGTACTTTTACTCACTCATTTTCACCTTTCACCTTAGTAATTCAGAGAGCTCTGCAGAGAAGATGGTTGTCCCCGGTGGAGAAGCATTATTTTGAGCTTGTCCATCGACATTAGTTTCTAGCTGACTACCCACCTCCGGTATGTATCTGAAAACATAGCTTTTGAAATTTTAGGTTTTTATTTTCATGCATTTTGGTGCAAGTTATAGGCATTTAAATTTTGCATCGCATCCTGTATTTTGCGTCACTTCCTTTCAATCTCATGTCACTTCCATTGTTGCCCCAAATTCTTGTGTCACTTTCTGTAAAATAACATAGAGGCATGCACAACAGTCCACCAGGGACAAAGAGCCACATATTATTATGCTCTATATCATGTTGCAGTGCCAGATGGTCAGAGAGAACCTTCATATTCATGGATCGCTTAGTTGTCTGAGGGGGCCATGCCACCACTAGCACCATTTGTTCCACCTCCTCCCCCTCCGCCAAATCAGGGAGAGGGTGATAGTCAGACCTAATACTGTATTTGTGTTATATCTTGAGATTACATTATATATATCCTTCTAAGATCATTCTTTTGTACTATTGATATTTATACATGTATATCCGATTCATACTGATACTCTGATGCTCTTTTTGTAGATAGTTCCACATTTTTTATCTATTCCATATCTGATATATCTGAGATAGTTGTTCCTAATCTTTATATGTTCCTAGATTCTTATGCTTTTGATAGATGTTCTAGATTTGTGATGCACATGTGATTATGTTTATCTTGGTCTCCTGATGAGTGAGATTAGATATGTGATGACATCATTTATGCTCATTGGATTTATTACCGATATGAATGTGTTTTAAATGATACTAAGTGAATATGAAAATGAATTTTTTTGATATTTTTCTTTATGCAAATACATGTATGGATGCACTTAGGATGTAAAATTAAATGTAATGCTTGAATGCTTTGTTTTTTTCTTTTTCTCTTTCGCATTTATGAATGCAGAATGTATTTCATGGATATGCAATGACATGACTATCAATAATATTTAATGTAGGTAATTAACCTCAATTTTGGATGAAACAAGAATTTGTTTTAAGCTCAAGTCTTGTTTATGTTTTTCTCTTTAAAATGAATCATGTAATCTCTAAATGCATCTATATGTAGACTCTTACAACTGTCACTAATTTTGTATATGTTGTAGCATTTTATCATCATTCGGTGCTCATTGTAATGGACATCACCTGATAGTACAACTATCACTAATACCCACTAGTATCATGAAAGTATGAATACTATGTGGATTGGTTGCAATGTCGGAAATAAACTTGGGCATCAAGGTATAGAAGCTAGGATGACAAGCTAGTTATCTCATTTTAATGTTTAGAATCATTTTTTGTTCTAGTGTAATGTGCGATATGTGACCCGTAATGACCTTGAAAATTGATATCCTTGGGTACATAATGTAGCGTACACCTTAGTGAGAATCTGATTTAGAAAAAAAACAAAGAAATTGTTTCAACCTCACCGTAGTTTACACATAACAAAGATCGAGATATATGCGGCTATCTACTCATGTTGGAAGCTCTTACCATAGACATCCAAGTTAGGTTAAATTTATAGGATCATTTGGAACAATCACCATATGCAGAAAACTAAGAAAATGTTATGCCCCCTATCCTTGCGACTCTTTTTCTTTGAATAGACGTCATGGAGTAACTCGGAAGATATAACAATCACCAATTTAGAATCAATCAAAGAAAATTTATAATTTCTTAGATGCCCCTAGTATGAAACATCATGGGAACATAAAAGAGTCATAGCCAAACCAAGGTCAAACTATGTGTTTAATTAGTATTTGAGAAATACTATTGATTCATTTTTCAAGCGCAGTAGAGATTCATCAATTAGATTTTGAAATGTACGCAATATGTTTCATGTCTTAGTATATGCGAGATTAACTATGTCAGCAATTAATTCATGTAGTGTTTAGAAACATTTGTTAAAGTGTTTGAGAAACACTAGTTTGTTTTAAGTTCCTGGATGTCACGTGTTGAGAAACTCTATTTTGATGTCCATTACCATTTGGAGAGGTGAACCATCCTAGACAAGATGCTTAGGACAACCTAGCTGATGTGAACTGACCATGCTAGAAAAGATGCCCCCAGTGCAAACTGGCTATCCTAAGATGCAAATATAGACAAATCCAAGCAAGGATAGGACATTTGTAAGGAACTAGAGTCGCCAAATAGCACAAGTGCAAGTATGAAGGTGTAGTGTTTCCAGTGTATTGATAGATAGAGCACAGAATTTGAATGATGCCTATTTGCCAAGTTTTCACCACTCAGCAAAGCTTTTTATTTTTGCTACCAAGATGCCTGATTGCCAGGTTTTCATTAAGGCACTTTTTCTCTTTTTCAATTTTTTTGTTATTTTTGTTTTTTTTGTTTTTGTAGTATCAAGGTGCTTGTTTTCCCGGTTTTCACCAAGGATACCCTTTTTCAGGACTTTTTCCACTATTTTTGAATTTCTTCAGGATCAATTTTCTATTTTTTTAGTATTTTCTAAGATTTTCACTACATAGGCTCTGGTAACCAGACATCAAGTGTAGAACCGCTTCAAATGTAGAGTATTAATGGGATCAGGAAGAACATCTCCCTCAGGTGTAGATAGTTGATAAGATCCAGTCCCAAAGGTTGTAGTAATTACATAAGGTCCCAGCCAGTTAGGTTCAAACTTTCCTTTCTATTTTCTGTTAGGCTGGTTCTTAGGATTCTCTTTCAGAATGAGATCCCCCACTTGAAAGTGTCATGGTTTGACCTTTTTATTGTACTCTTTTGACATGTGTTTTTGGTACACTTTTAGATGATTGAATGCATGTTTCCTGCGCTCATCAAGTAAGTCTAAAGAATTCACCCTATCAATGCAGTATTGTTCGTCAGTAACAAGACCTTTTAAAGATACCTGCAAAGATGGGATTTCAACCTCAATAGGTAATACTACCTTAGCACCATAGACTAGGGAAAATGACGTGGCTCCAGTTGGTGTTCTGATGCTTGTTTTGTAGGCCCAAAGTGTTAGATTTAATTATAAATGCTAGTCCCTGCCCAACTTACTTACAGTTCCATGTAGTATCTTTAGAATATTCTTGTTAGATGCCTTAGCCTATCCATTACCTTGAGGATAATAGATGGAGGAACAATGTTGAGTAATGTGAAACTGTGTGCAAAGGTCTTTGATGTCTTGGTTTTTAAATTGGCCCCCATTGTTTGTTATAATAGAAGAGGGTATCCCATATCTACAAATAATGTAGTTCAAGATAAATATAGCCACTTATTTTCTAGTGGCTTTGATCAGTGGCACAACTTTGACCCACTTTGTAAAATACTTAGTGGCTGTAATGATGTATTTGTGTCCACTTGAAGAATTAGGATATATTTGTCCAACCAAATCAAAGGTCCATTGCTGAAATGGCCAATGTGTTATGAATGGTATGAGTTCTCTAGCAGGAGCATGGATGATATTTCCATGTGTTTGGCATTTATGACATGTCTTTGAAAATTTAATAGCATATTTTTCCATTGTGGGCCAGTAATAGCCTACTCTTAGTAGTTTCTTAGCTAGTGAAAAGCCATTTGAGTGTGATCCACATACACCTTCATGGAATTTTTTTAATGCACGATCTAACTCTTCGTGCTCTAAACACCTAAGAAGTGTACCGTTGAGACCTTGTCTATATAATTTATTAGTAATGAGGATATAATGCGATGTTGTCCTAATTAAGGCTCATTTTTCATTTCTGGATAGGTCATTGGGTATAGCTTGGTTAGTTAGGTAAGCAATGACTTTAGCATACCGAGATGGGCTCTAGGAATTCAAAGCACAAATGGTTTGGTACTCGAGCGTATCAAAGGATGGGTAGGATAATTCTTCCACCAAGAATTCATAGTGGAATTGATGTTCCTCTAATTGTACCATAGATGCCAATGTAGCCATAGCATCTATAGCCTTGTTTTATGTTCTTGGAATTTTCTAGAATGTGATGAAGACAAAGTACTTATTTAGGTCATCAATCAGTTGCTTGTAGGGAATAAAATTCTCATCTTTGGTCTAATAATATCCATTTACTTGATTGATAATGAGCTAGGAGTCACCATACACATGTAACTCTACAATCTTCCACTCCATACCAAGTTTAAGACCATTTACCAATGCTTCATATTCATAAATGTTATGTGCATGGAAACATTACTTTGTAGGACTTAGGGATTTTGTAGCCTTGAGGAGTTATGAATAGAACCCTTTCCCCAGAGCCTTGTTGTGTGAAAGAACCATCAAAGTACATTTTCTACAGATACTCAGTTAGATGCATAATTCTTTCGTTAGGGAACTCAATTCTCAAAGGTTCATAATCTTGGAGTGGTGAATCAGCTAATTGTTCTACCAAAACTTGTCCTTTAATAGCTCTTCTATCCACATACTCAATGTCAAATTCACTCAGAATGAGGACACACTTTGCTATTTGGCCTGTTAATGTTGTCTTGTTTAAGAGATATTTCAAAGGATCTATCTTTGCAATGAGCTTTACTATATGTGATAGCATATAATGTCTCAATTTATGTGATGCAAAGACAACTTCTAAGAAAGATTTTTCAATTATATTATAATTGAGTTCATAAGATACTAGTGTTCTACTAATATAGTAGATTGCTTGTTCCTTTTTAGTTTCATCTTCTTGTGCTAGAAATACTCCCAGTGATGTAGCTATAGGTGAAATATAGAGGATTAATGGCTTTCAATGAATTGGTTCCATGAGAAAAGGAGGAGTAGCCAGGTACTCTTTTGATTCTTTGAAGTTATTTTCACAATTTTCATCCCATTTGAAAGTGAAACCTTTATGTA
The DNA here is from genome assembly GCA_018584345.1 of Thuja plicata. NCBI lineage: Eukaryota > Viridiplantae > Streptophyta > Pinopsida > Cupressales > Cupressaceae > Thuja > Thuja plicata. The sequence continues at coordinate 326,689 of MU225191.1, read as the reverse complement.
GCAATTTAGTAAAGGGTTGTGCTCTGTCTGCAAGTTGTGACATAAACCTCCTGATTGACTGGGGTCTTCCTTGTAATGTCCTCATTTGACTAATGTTGCATGGAGGAGTCATTTCTAGTATATCTTTGAATTTTTCAGGGTCTACTTCAATTCCTTTTGTTGATACAATAAACCCTAGAAAATTCCATGATTGAACCCCAAAGGCACATTTCTTTGGATTGAGCCTGAGTTGAAATTGCTCCATGCAATCTAATATCTTCCACAAGTCTTCAATATGAGTATTCCTTTATTTTGATTTAGCTAAGGTATCATCCACGTAATCCTCCATGTTTTTATGCATCATATTATGGAATATGGTAGTCATAGCTCTTTGGTGTGTAGCACCTGCATTCTTTAACCCAAATGGAATAAAGTTCCAGCAACAATTTCCCCATGTGCATGTGAATACAATCTTCTCTTGATCCTCAGGAGAAATTTTAATCTGGTTATAGCCTAAGAAATCATCCATTAATGAGTACATTTGATAGCTTGTTGTTAGATCTATGATCATAATGATGTTTGGTAGTGGAAAATCATCTTTAGGACATGCTTTGTTTAAGTCTCTAAAGTCTGTATAGATCCTGATAGATTTATCTAATTTAGATACTGGTACCACATTTGAAATCCATTCTGTGTAAGCAATGACTCTTATGAATCCAGCTTTCAGTAATATTTCTAGCTCTGCCTTCACAAGTAATGCAACATAAGGATGCATCTTTCTGAGTTTTTGTTTCAGGGGTTTGATCCCAGGAGCTATAGATAAATGGTGCATTATTAATTCAGGATCTAGCCCAGGCATATCTGTGTAAGATCGTGAAAATTTGATCTTTTCTCTTTTAGGAACTCAGTGAATTGTATCTTATCCCTTTCTGACAAAGATTGTTCTAGGTGAACAATTTGAGGAACTTCAGTTGTGCCCAAGTTAATTGGTTGTGTTGGTTCTATCAAAACTGAAGATCTTTCTTGAAAGTTCTTAGGGAGGATATCAAGAATCTCATCTTTTGGCACCTATGAGAGGTTTTCACCATCAGATATGTTGGTTGTATTTCATGTTTTTGCTAAAAATGCCTGGTTCCTTGCCCTCCCCTCTGAAATTTTAGGTTTCCATGCCTTTTCATTGTCAAAATCCTGATAAACCCTAGTAACCAAGTATTAAACGATGCATTTTAAACCCTTAGCCATGTCTTTCTATTTCATCGTTACCTTTTTCAAGTCACTAAAGGCATGTGCTATATAAAAAGGTTAAGTCAGGTCGCTTGGTCGCATAACCCAAAATCGAATATGCCAAATGATCTCCCGACTTTGCTTTTCCCTTGTGTCGCGTAGTCTTGATAAGAAACAGAATATTCTCTAAGTGTCTCAAGACTTAGCAATTTCCTTTTGGTCGGGTTGTCGCTTGATAATCATGTTATGAGCTTTAAAATGAACGGGACCCACCTTCATTCGGGTGATCACGAGAAGAGTCAATAGGTCAAAGAAATATCTTCCGACTTCGCGATTCACTTCATGTCATATGGTCGCTGGATCAGGACATTCAAACAGTCAAGGCTTTTCTTCAGTCGTGTGGTCTTGTGATATTTGGCAGTTAGTGGATAACAGTCACGACTCAGTGATTAACAGTTTCATGTTAAGTGATGTCCCTCAGTCGGGATGTCGCCAGATCAGAAAGATTACTCAGATTTCCAGTGTGCATAAAGAGGACCAAAGAAAAGATGACATCTGTCAGAAAGCTAGTGGTTGTCGGGAGGTCGCCAGATGAAGGAAAGGGATCAAGCAACAAGGAGACTAAAGTCATTTCACCCTCAGTCGCGAAGTCTCTTGATATTTTAAGGGTATATGGAAATGTATAGCGATTAAAAGACAGTCATTCGATGAACAAGTAAAAGGATCTGACGGTGGTCGCGTAGTCTCGTGATAAAAGTGCCCCAGGGAGAAAGTGCTTCCGACTAAGCGATTAAGGTATGTCGCGAGGTCATTGTAAACAGTAAAGGGCACGTGCTTCAAGTTAAAGGTAAAGATAGTGGATCACCCGACTCAGCGACCAAAGGGTTGTCGTGTAATCTAGGAAAGAGAAATAAGGATCCAGCGACTTGGCGATTGCTATGAAATGTTAAGTGCAAAGGTTTGTCACGTAGTCTGGAGAAAGAAACTGAGTTACCTGGTCACTGGAAAGCCTCGGGTTACCTGAGGTAAAGGAATTACGTGGTCGCCTAATCTGAAGATCAGACCATGGTTAAAGAGATATACTCGCGACAAAGAGACTTTATGAGGTTGCGAGGTCGCCAGATAAAGAGGATCTATAAAAGCGGCGCCAAGTGGATGACATGACAGAGGAGATCAAGCCTACGGCCAATCAGATATAATAATTTTTTATTACTGTGTACAAAAGGTAGCTGAGATGTATGACAGAAGGCAAATTAGAGAGTGCCATGTCAGCTA
>MU225191.1:289772-317629 GCA_018584345.1 Thuja plicata | reverse complement strand
ATCATTTAGGTTGTCCCTCCTATCAAGAAAAGGAAGAAGGATTGAAATCCTTGTCTCACTGGTTTTCTGTCATATTTAAGATTATGATTTGTATAGTTAAATCCTGTATATGATTATGCTTGATCATCTACAAGGTATTTTATTAAGTCGGTTCAATAAAGATACATGACAAATCAGTGTCCACATTAACAAAAACTGTGTTAACAGCCATCATTAAAGGTAAAACCTGCCTGAGTAGTTGTGGAACTCAAAAATGAGGAAGGACCTTATTTAGTCCTTAGAAATTAGGCTTTTCTTGTCTCTGAATCAGGAGTAAAGGTTCAAGGTTCACATAGACATTTCAAGCATTGTGATTCATACAAGAAAAATCCCTAACAAGATACATCTTTTGTTTTTACTTTTTTAGAATCTGACACTGCCACAATGTGGTTTTCACCATCAATTCTTTGCTTATTTTTATTTTTTAATTTGTGACTAAGAAAATTGATATCCTCCTGTGATATTTTCATGCTCCTTTCATTGGTGGAAGAAGGATAAGGTTCACAAGCATTTAGGTAGCAAGCTAAAGTGTAGTCATTGGGGAAGTGCATGATAGGATTAGGATTTGAATTCTTCCAATCAATTAAGTCAGGGTTTATTAATGATAATGAATCAGAGTTTGGTAAGGACAACATTACATTAGCATCAAAACTATTAACAGACAAGACATGTCCTGTTAGGTCTACTTCTATGGTGTTTAGATCATCAAGAGTTAAACCGTCATCAAAAGGGTCATTGTTAGTAATACGTGGACCTAACTCTAGTGACTCATCAGTTGAGTATTATTATTCTTCTCTTACCAAAAGAGAACTTATTGCTTATAGTCTTATAATATCCTCTAGACCTAGTAAAAGACCAGTTTCTTCATCAACAATTCTAGGGAAGGGTATCTCATTTGAGTCTGGAACAACAACAGTATCAGGGGAAGTGTTAGAACTCTCTCCTCTTTTAAATATTGGTGCCAACTTATGAATCACATCCAATTCAATTTCCATGGTAGAATAAAATAGGACATCCCATTCATAATCATGTGAGTCTATTACTTCATCATCTGATCTGTTTAGAAACTCAGCAATAGTTACCTGGTGTACTCTATTATCCACATGTAGATCAAAGTGCAGTAAATCTAGGACATGTGAAATTGTGACTAACTTCCCCCAGTTAGGATGTGAATCATGTTTTTAGGGTGTGTCTTCAATAGGTTTTTCTATCAATGGTGCTTCTATAGTGTCCTCTATTGTTTCTTCTATCTCTTGAATAGGAGCTTGTGTTAATAAAGGAACGTGGGTGTCTTGTGGTGTCTCAAAGCTAGGTACATATCTTTCATCATGATATTCAGGATACTCTATACCAATATGAAATAATCTTTCATAGGTCCATTGTTCTAGTTCTTTTTCTTCTTCTTCATCACTTCCTTCGTCAAAGATCAGACTATCTCTTGAAGTAGGGTTTTAATATTTATTATTGAAACCTAGTCCTATTTTATCTTTGGTATTTCTGAATCTCATGGGTATAGGTTCAATAAGTCCCTTTCCATTGTCTCCTAAAGGTCCTTTTCCTTTATCTCCCATTTGTTTGAGAATATCATATCCTTTACCATACTTTTCTGGGGATATTTCTACATGTTTTACCTTATTTTCTTTTGTTTCTCCTTTGTAAAGCAAAGCCAAGACTGCATGTTCTTCTTTTTCATCCTCTTGGGAGGTAGATGCTTTAACCATACCAGTTGCTTTGTGGATTTCTGGCTTTTTAGATGTGTCGGGTGTGAAAGACAAGGAAGGTTTTCCATAAGATCTTGGAGACACTAGAAGTTCTATCAATGACGGGGTTATGTCCAGATTGTATTATCCCATACTAGTTTCTTCAAGTTTTAAGGTCTTTTCATAACCATGTCTTTAGTAGTTTCAGGTACAGTCTCTTTTGGAATTTCCTTGTTTGAGGGACCATACTACTTGCTTTAACATTGTTGCAAGTATAACTGGCATCTGCAGGCATTGTCACTTCCACTCCATTATGTGGGAATTTGATACACTAGTGGTAAGTAGATGGCACTGCTTACATTTCATGGATCCAAGGTCTCCCTAATAGTATGTTGTAAGCCAAGGGTAGATCCAGAACTTGACATATCACATTTCTTTCAACTGATCCTATTTTGATTGGTAAAAAAATGAGACCTTTAGAGGATCTTTCTTCTTTATCATAAGCTTTGATAGTGATCTTACTTCTTGAATCAATGGTTTTTTCTGAGAGACCCAACTTCTTGATTAGATTGAGAGTACAAATATTCAACCCTATGCCTCCATCTATCAATACACATCTGACATGGGATTTTTGAATTAGGAATTTAATATGAAGGGGTTGATTATGTGGATGTGTTAATGATTTGTCATCTTCTTCTAAAAAAGAGAGGTAATGTAGTACTGAGATATGATTAACCATTGCTTGGAATTTGTCTACATCAATATCCTTTGGCATATTTGCTGAATGTAGGGCTTGTTCGATAATTTCCCTATGCACTGAGGATATTTTAAGTAACTCAAAAATGGAAATTTCAGCAGAGGTTCATTCCAATTGATCCACCAAGTTATAGTTCAATACCGGAATGATGACTGTTTGTCTTGCTACTGCCATTTTGGGAATTGTGACAATAGGTACTTTGGAAGTTGTTGTTGGTTTTGATGAGGAATTGGGTCCTTTGATTGTGACTTGTGCTTGACTTTGTGTTACTACATTTGATTGGGGAGATGTGTCTTTAACACCTTTGATAGTGATCACATTAATTTATTTGGTTTTAATGTCTAGCATGTTGATCACATTATCATTATTGGAGTAGGTGTAGTTTACTTCATTTCATTTTCCTTTAGATGCTTCCCCTTTCTCATAATTAGGGAATGGTTTGTTAAATGTCATATGGTCTTCATTAGTGGTGTTTCCTTCCACTTTTATCTTGCCTCCTTCAATAAGGTCTTGTATAACATGTTTGAGTTTAAGACAATTATTAGTCTTATGTCCCTTGTTTTTGTGAAAGACACAATAGGAATTTTCATCCCACCATCTTGGTTTGACTTCCGGTTCCCACGGTTTTGAATCCAGGATTGTAAGAACTTTGTTGTCAAAGAGTGTCTTTAAAAAAGTCTCAAGAGGTTCTCCCAAAGGATTGAATGTTCATTGAGGTTTGGAAGTCCATGGCCGACCCTTTTTGTTCTCATTATTTTCTTTAGGTATTGTGGTTGTTACCTTAGAATCTTTACTTGCTTGCATGCTATTTGTTAGGTTGAATACTGCTGGTTTAGGATTAGCATTAGACGCATCTACTACTCCATCATTAACAACATTCTTGTTTTGTTTCCACCATTTAGGTTTTTTGTTGGAGTTGGTAGATTTATTATCACTTTGGAGAGTGATTTCTCCCTTTTTAACCATGACCTCTTCAATATGGATAGCATTCTTGATCATCCTATCAAAGCTAGGTGAATCTTGCATTTGCAATCCGTAGTTTAATTCAGGTATCAAGTTATTAACAAAGATTTTTATCTTTTTCAATTCGAGAATAGCTCTTGACTACCTTGCAAAGATTTTTCTCCATCTTTGTAGAAAGTGTGTAAAGGATTCACTGGTTCTTTGCTTTGTGTTACACAAGTCCATCATGGTTACATCATGTTGTATATATAATAGGAGTAATGTTGGATAAACCATTGAATTAACTCTTCAAAATATTTTACCTAAGGTGTGGGTTTGGAGAACCACTCCATAGAATTTTTGCGTAGGCTTCATGGAAATAGCCTCATTAGGTATGTAGGTTTGTGCATGCACTCTATGCTTAGAGAATAAAAATCTCTCACATGGTCATGTGGATTAGTCTCTCCCATATATTTTTCATATTTTGGCATTGCCATGTTGGGAGGAAATGGAACCATATTAATACTCTTGTCAAAAGGAAATGGGAAAATGGAGTCCAAAGAGTATTTCATCTTGGGTTTAGCCTTCTCTTGTTTGAGAGTTGCAAGTTCAGTTTGCATCAAGGTTAGTTGTTTGGAGAGAATAGAGATAGGAGTTGATACCTCCTTTTCCTTTAGTTGTTCAATATCATAATCTTTAGGTAATTTTACCCCAGTGGATGCTAGATGGAGAAAGTATTCCTCTTTGTCTTCACCAATTATCTTTTCCAATGTTCTTTGGAATTTCCTACTTTGTTTGATTCTATTGTATTCTTCTTTGGGAATGTCTCCATCACATTGTGAATCAAACAAAGGGTGGTCTATGCGTGGATCTTCTTCACCACCACTAGTATCATCTCGATCTCGTTGGTCTTTCTCATGGTTGTATGCTTCAAAGGCATTAGCCCACTCATTCCTAGCAGCATCCATTTCTGGTGTTGGTGATTCTGTGTCAAATAGAGGATTGTGAGATGTCTCTCCTTTTTGAAAATATAGCAATTTAGGAGGTACTTATGATTTGTCAGCAAAATACTTATTGCATCTTGTCTTAACCATGAAGTTGTATCTCAACTATGTTCAAGTTTTCTTAATAGTGTTAAGTGATGTCACAAATTGTTTAGGTAAGTGTGTCCAAGTTTTAATGATTATTTTTCTTTGATGGAAGTAAATGACTCTAGCATCAAAGGGTTAGAATGCCCTGATAGTGAGCTGGGAATCAAGTTGTTTTTTAGAGTGAGTAGACCACACTTTTGAGATAGATTATAAAAGTTCGAAATGACATGCAAGGTAGACCTAAAAAAGTTTTGAAATAGAAACAGTGAGACCAGAAAAAGCAATAAGGTCATACTAAAGAGCCACAAGGGTATCCAAATACACTAATTTTCTCTGAGAAGCAACTATGCAAGTGCCCACTATCCCAGATGTGAAACTCTGTATGAAAGCTTTTGCAAACTAGATGTGATCCTAAGTATCCTGGGTGCGACCTTTCTCCCTAAAAGTGATGCAGGATTGACCAGATGTGAGCTTGCACATTGTATGCAAGCTTGCACAACGAGATGTGAGCTAGGATAGACCAAAAATGACTATTTTTTGTTCTATCAATTTGGTGTCTTATTTGTCTTGAAGTTCATGCAAATTTGTCTGACAGTAGGTTATTTTTGCATCTTTCCAGTGAGTGAAAAATATAGTATGTAGCCAAAGGATTGAATTTTGTTGCTTGTTTGAATGATTTATCTTGTTAATGAACTTTCAAACACATCAAGCATTCTTGCATTGTTAGGGGTGAACAGGCACATCCTTAATCCCTAGTGTCTAAGCATAGAATGAAAATATTTTTCTCATAGACTTAGGTACACACTCAAATGCTAATTACAATATGGCTATCACCAAGCACGCAATGGCTCTCCTTATGATACCATATTAGCTGAATCCAAATGCAAGTGAGGGCATGAAATGACAAGTATCTTGGGGCAATTAATTTTTGCCTTGCACAAAGATTATCACCCTTTCAGGGATGAATCAGGTAATTTGAGTACAAAGTTGTTTATGATGGGGCAATTTGTTCGAAACTGTCTCCCATAGAATTTCACAAGGAAAAATTGAGGCGTATAGCCCTATGATTACTCAAATATGTGGTCTTTCAAGCAAGATTCAATCAGCTCCACTCTACACATACCCAAGCATGTTCAAGGAATGATATCAAAATTCCAAGAACAAAACCGATTCCATCTTCCGAGGCTTTTTCCTACGAGGAAGCAATTATTTATAGTGAGTTGGAAGGGTTGGCGTAAAACTTGTCCTCACTTGGGTCGTTCCTGGGATATTTTTCTCTCAACCAACAGGCCCTCTAATGTGTAATAAGTTGTGTGTGTGAGATTACAACTTCATGAAATTAGGATTAGTAACAACAACTCTATGGAAAGAAAATGCTATTTAATCTAAGAATTGAAGTTAAACGCATGAAATCTCATGGTTCTCTATCTAAGCTTTATTAAGAGAGCTCTCAATCTTAATATCTCTCAAGGAAAATCCTACAATGAGAATAAAATGATAAAAATGCTCTAATATAGCTCAAATGCTCTAAGATATGCTATGAAATCAACATATGCTTCTAAAAATGATACTCTAAATACTATGCAAATGCTGAAATACTATCAAAGATCTTAAATTCTCTCCAAATGCCTATAACAAGGATGCTTTAATCTTGAAATTATTGGATCCCAAATAGAAATAAAATGGCTTGTATTTATAACAATTTCCCAAGGGTAGGGGGTAGAGTGAGTTGATCATGATCAAGCCTTGGTTGAGTAAAAAGCTTTGAGGTGTTTTCAAATGGATGGAAAATTGAGTGGTTGTCCCCAAAGAAATTAGGAATTATATAATTCAATAATTTAATTAATTTAGCCATGTAAGGGTGAATGGGTTGGATTTGATTTCTTTGATTTAAACTATACAATTAATTGATTAAAATCAATTGCATAATTTGATTAATCCATTTTAGGCTTGAATTTAATTATTTGATTTCATGATTATTTAATCCTTTGATTTAATTTGATTTTTGTCCATTTTGCTTGATAAATGTCCATTTGATTTTATTTTGATCCATTTTAATGCATTGAGATGATATTTGAGGCAATTGGCTGAGATTTACAATTTTGAATGTTTAAGATACACCTGGTCAAATTTAGGTGTCTACAAATGCCCCTCTTTGAATTGATGTACAAAATGCATTGATTCAAAGAAAAATTGATGTCCTAATCATTGATTTGATACTAATGAGCTGATTGATTGATGCAAAACCTTATATGAAACTTTGATATGAAACCCTAATATGAAACTTTGATACGAAACTCTGATGCGAAACTTGATACGAAGCTTTGATGCAAAACCCTGATATGAAACTTTGATGTGAAACCCTAATATGAAAACCCTAATTCAAAACTCTGATTTGAAACTTGATTTGATGCCCCATTGATAAAGTTTAAATTTTTAATGCCCCAGATTTGATATAAGATATGATACAGAATCCTAGTTTGCTGATATGATGATGCCCCCTCAGAAATAAAAGCATATTGATCTCAGATGTGAAAATTTTTATGAATACTGCTGATATAAGAGATCCAAGATGATTGCATTTTTGATAAAAAATGATGCTGAAAAGATGTCAAACAAATGCCCCAGTGTGCAAAATATGCAGGTTTGGTCTGACTGGGTTAAAAATCTCACAAAATTAGGGTAAAATAGCTTAAATAGGTTGAAAAACCCAAATTTACTATTCATTTTCACTTTTCACTATTGAGATTTTGCTCTGGTCCTTTGACAATTGACAGTGATGGTGGTTCCTATTTGAGAGCATCGGTTCAAGTGAGCATGCCAATGTCAGAGACCTCCTGACTACAGGCCTCTAGTGAGTGGTTCGAACCTTCCTAGTGCATTTATTGATCTTTAAATAGCATTTATTACATGATTTCAATGCTTTCTAGATAGAAAATGGTGAAATGCCATGTAGGGTAGTTAAAAAGCCGCTTAGGATACAGAAAAGTCACCTCCATGCATTGAAAATCCTTGTTGGAGCAATTCTCAGCCGCCTAGGAATTAGGGCAAAAAAGAAACCCAATTAGCTAAAAGACTGCCTAAAAAACCCTATAATTTAAAGGCCACCTAGGAAACTTAAAAAGCTGCGTAGGACTTTGAAAGGCCACTTGTTAAGAAAAGTGCCACCTCCAATGATTAAAGTGTCATGTGTAAATTTTTTAATGTCGTTGGGCTTAAAAATCTGCATACACTTATTAAAGTGCCACCTACCATGAAGTTTGAAAACTGAGATAAAATAGATGAAGGTCTTTTGATCGATTGTCCAGATAACTCAATTGAATTCCAAGCTAGAAAATGTACATCCATAATGTCACTTAGTGTTTAGGATATTAGAAAAGTCATATTGATGAATGTTTGATATGTCAATCGAATTGATTAAAAATGATTACAAATTGTCCATGTGTCTCAAGATCTAGAGGTTAGGAACAATAAGTTGATGCACTCAAAATAGAGCAAGGATAGATTTAATGTGTTTGATTGACTTAGAATGATCCACCAATAGAAAGACTAATATGATTCAATTTTTTTCAAAATGTAGGAACATTATCGTAAGTTATGGATACGGGGTGTTGCGTCTTGGATTTTTTATTTAGTTGATGAGCTCACACCTCCTGAGCGATGGAATATCGAGACATGTGGTCTCAGTTTCCTTCTTGATCTCCCTCAATTTCAGATGAACCAAGGTCTTTTGACAGTGATGGCACTCCGACCATAATACGTTCCATCTACCCCTCGGCGAGATGACTATCACGCTCAAGGATGTATATAGATTATTGAGGATACTGACTCATGGAGAGCGGGTATATTATGATTCAATGTATGATAGCAACATATGTAGATGGGTGTTTGGAGATAACACCATCACTGATGATTGCATTACTTGGGCACAGTTTGCTTCTTTTCCTACTTTGCCAGCATTGTTAGGGGAACTGATCGGAGGATTACTACTGCCAAATAGGAGAGGTCATGGCTTTATGGTTAGATGGGGCTGTATACTAGAGGATTTGATTGCACATCCTTGGAGATTTGACTGGGGTTCCTGTGTATGAGTGCAGTTATATCATGATTTACATGAGGTTGTAAATAGGTGCAGTGCATCTCTTTCAGCAGGTGTAGTTTTGTTACAGTTGTGGACTTGGGAGCACATCCCTATCATGAGACCAGTTTCAGCATGAGTGTGGGCCCGAGGGTATCCGTATGCATTTTTGTATGATGGCATGGTTGTCCAGCATTGTCTAGGCAAGGTTGAGTTTTGGCATCACACTATTGATGACATTGATCAGGTCATATGGAGGCCATATCTTCTTTGCAAGATGTGGCGAGAGGATGATGATGAGTTGCCATATATGTTTTCTCCTCGGTGGATGATCGGTCAATCACCACTATATATCAAGATATTTTGCTTCAAGAGAGTGCTCCATCAGTATGGCCAGGTTTAGGACATGCCCCATGGTATGGCACTTTATGCTAGATTTTAGGTAGAGAGATCTATGTGGGGAGCACAGGTTGATTATCAGTTGGCTTGTTTATAGATTGATCAGCTAGGATATGTTATGTGCGATATGATGAAGCATGTAGCTAATGCAAGAATGTCAGGTGAGTATCGAGAGTGGTTCTTGTGACATCGCTTTGTCAGATTCACAGATCTAGCAGAGCCTATTCCTGATGTTGATGAGCTTTCTGATGATGACCAAGATGATGTTGATGATGGTGACAATGAAAGGAGACCTCAGAGACAGAGATTTTAGAGGGCATCTAGGGCTCCTAGAGAATAGAGAGTTGTAGGAACATAGATGCGGGGTGTTCATGTTAGAGGATGAGGTGGTGGATTTAGGCAGCCTCGACAGAGATTAGCGTAGGCACAAGTACCCCAGGGACAGGCTCCTGTCAAATTTTGTGCAGAGTGGGCTAGGCAGAGACATAGATGAGTCTAGGTGGCTAGACAGGTTCCATTACAGGGATAAATTCCTTAGGTTGATCCACAAAGTAGCATGGCATCGGTGATACCACAGGTTCCATTAGTGCCCCAGGCACCTTAGGCTCCTCTAGCATCATAGGCACCTCTAGTTCCTCCCATTATGGATGGCTTAGTTTAGGATGTGCAAGGTTTATAGGTAGGGATGACTATAGTTACTGTATGATTAGATGAGGTTTCTACTATGCTGCAATAGTTTCTAACTACATTAGCTTAGTTACCTACTAGTGCGAGCAATAGTCAGGCATGACCTAGTACACAGGATAGATCAGATGACAGGGATCTCGATGGTGCAAGGGGTTTAGGTGCAGGTATTGCTGGAGATGGATCAGGTGCCCCTACCGGTTTATGAGACAGATTGGGATCTAAGATATCCAGATATTGTATTGATGATGTATCATATGTATTTTTGATCAGGACTTTGATGTATGGATCATTTTTTGATGTATCTTTGATATACTAATTTGTATTATAGACATTGATGATGGACATTTATCTATGATGATCTTTTATTCCTCTTCTGATGATTTTGTTATGAGATTTCCTTTTATGCATATCTACATGCTTCTATGATGCATTTATTTCTATTATGCTATGGATGCCATGTCTTAGACTAGGACATAGATAAATGGATGCAAATGATGTTAATGCAACTTAATTCTATATGATTTTCTAATTTAATTATGATGTATGGATTTATGCAATGCAATGATATGGATGCAATACTTAGTGCAATAATAAATGAATGCAACTATCTTTTTGATTTTTTGGATGTATCCAATTTAATTTATGATGTGCAATTCTAAATTATTTGGATAAATGAATAATGAATAATGTTTCTTTTCTTTTATTTTTCTCTTGATATGCATATATAATGAATAATGATTAATGATTTATGAATGCAAAAGAACAATCTCATATTGATGATTTGAAACCATTAAATTGATGAAGTGTTGTCAGCCATGAATTCCCCCTTTGACCTTGGAAAAATGCTAGAAATACAAGCCATTTTAAACTAACTTGAAAATGCAATTAATATAACATGAAGATGCAATGCAACTAATTGTCCTTGAGGTTTGTGAAAGAAATGCAAACAGAGATATATTTTCATCATTGAGCGTTGTGGAACTAGGAGTCGATACAATCCTTACAGGTGCAACTGCAACCATAAGAATATGAATATGACTTTCATCTCATGTGGTAACCCCTTTTTTGAAATCAAGTACAACCCTCACTAGTTGAATGACCAACTATGGGAGTATGAATACCGGTTTGATTGGATTCAATGTTGCAAGTGGATGTTGGTATTAAGACATTGAAAATCTAAATAGCCAAGGTATCCTTTTTTGTGAACAAACAAAGGTTAACCCTCCTTCCTATATGAATGTCCTTGATGGTTCTTTGGTGAACATTTCGTTAGAATAATTCACATAAGTTAAAAAAAAATCCTCAAGATAGTCACACAAAATCTTAAGAAAACATCATGTCTCCATCATCGCTAATCTAGTCAAGACATCATCGATTAGCTAAAAAGAACTTGACTCAAAAAGGGTCAATAAAAAACTCATCAAAAATTTCCAAGTGTTTGTGAAATGTATCAAGATTTTCAAATATGAATTCTACACAGTCTGATCATTTAGGGTGTGTCAATTTTTTAATCCTGATAAAATAAGTCAATGAAACTCAAGGATCGTGTTATGCAATCGAACAGTTTTGAACAATGATATCCATCAAAGGTTCCAAAAATCTCTCTTCTAAATCTGAAAATTTTCTTCTGATGTGTGACCAAGATGTTTCACTATTGAATCCATTTGGTACCAAAAATCTATGATGCATTCCCTCAAGTGATAAATGTGATCAATGTGAAACTTAGGGCAACTGAACCTATAATGTGACAAAATGCAGCTCTAAGACTTTATTAGGACTATGCACAAATGACGGATGCAATGAGGATATGGAAAAATGAGATGATGAAACACAATATGTACAAATGCAACTAGGAAAGACTTTTAAGGGACAAAAGGCACCTGTTTCCAGGTTTTCACCTCTTGGGATTATTGCTCTTTTTCTCTCTCTTTTTTTTTTCTCTTTTTGAATGTTTTGGCTTTTAAACTTTCTGATTTTTTTGTATTTTGATCTTTTCTCATTTTTTTGGTATTTTTGAATTTTTCCATGTACAAAGGTGATGCTGACTCATCTGATACTCTCAACTTATACTCTTTCTTCTGATACTCTTTCCTCTAAATTAGGTGTGAAACCTCTTAAGATGAATGCTATTGATAGGTTCTTGCAATTCATCACCATCATAATTAGCCAATTTGTAGGTCCCCATTCCAAATGAAGAAACAATGACAAAAGGACCAAGTCAATTTGCTTCCCACTTTCCTTTTTTTTCTCTATCAGCCTGATTTTTTGGATTTTCTCTCAATACTAGATCTCCTACTTGAAAGGTTCTTGGTTTAATATGCTTGCTATAGTTCCTTGAAATTTGATTCTGATACACTTTCAAATGATCATAGGCTTGAGTTTGATGTTCCTCCAACATCTCCAATTTTTGAAGGCGGGCAACTCTATAATCCTTATCTGTGATTAATTCATGCAATGACACTCTTAGGGATGGTATTTCAACTTCTAAAGGTAGAACAACTTCGGCCCCATAAACCAATGAAAAAGGTGTAGCTCATGTCAAGGTTTGAATACTAGTCCTATAGGCCCATAATGCTAGATTGATTTGAAGATGCCAATCTCTTCCTAACTTTCCAACTGATCTTTTAAGAATTTTAAGGATGTTCTTGTTGGTAGCCTCTGCTTGTCCATTACCTTGGGGATAGTAAATGGATGAAGAGTGATGTGTAATATGGAATGTGTCACAAAGTTCATCAACATCTTTGTTCTTAAACTATTTTCCATTATCCATGATGATGGCGTGAGGAATTCCATATCTACAAATGATATGATTTAGAATAAACATGGAAATTTGCTTCCCTGTTGCAGTTGTTAAAGGGACAGCCTCAACCCATTTAGTGAATTACTCTATTGCCGTGAGAATATACTTGTGTCCATTTGAAGAAGGTTGATAAATCATGCCAATCAAATAAAAACCCCATTGATAGAATGGACATGGTGTGACAAAAGGGTGTAACTCTTGTGCTGGTGCATGGATCATGTATCCATGGTATTGATATTTTGCACAAACTTTGACAAACTGACAAGCATCTCTTTCTAAGGTTTTCCAAAAGTACCCCATGCGTAGGATTTTCTTAGCTAGGTTTAAACCACTCGAATGTGACCCACAAATCCCCTCGTGGACGTCTTTTAAAGCTAATTTTGATTCATCTTCCTCTAGACACCTAAGGAGCATTTTGTCAAGACCTTTATGATACAATGTGTCAGAAAGGATGGTATAACAAACCACTTGTCTTATGAAATTTTTCTTTTGAGAACGGGTTTGGTCTATAGGTAAGGTTTGATCTTTTAGGTAGGCATAAATGGGTCCATACCATGGTGAGTTATGTTCATTTAGAAGGGCAATAATTTGGGTATCAGGAAGATTAAATGTTGGTTTAACAAATTCTTCCACCAAGAACTCATACTTTTCATTTTGATCGAGCTTTTGAAGCAAATATGTCAAAGTAGCCATTGCATCCACTACTCTATTCTTGTCTCTTGGAATTTGTTCAAAAGTAATCAAAGCAAATTACTTTTTCCAATCATCCACCAATTTTTTTTAAGGCATCAATTTTTCATCCTTGGTATTATATTCATCATTAACTTGAATGATGACTAATTGAGATTCCCCATAGAATTGTAATTCTGTGACATTCCATTCCAACGCCATCTTGATACCTATGACCAAAGCTTCATACACTGCTATGTTGTTGGTGCAAGGGAACAATAACTTGTAAGATTTTGTGATTGTTTATAATCAAAAGAATGCCTGGTCCACTACCATTTTGGGTGTAAGATCCATCAAAGCATAAAGTCTATGTCTTAGCTTCCACATTAACAATTTTAGAATTTGGAAACTCCACTTGAATAGGATGTGTAGATTCTTGAGGATATTCAGCCAATTGATAGGCAATAACTTGACCTTTGATTTCTTTCCTTTCAACATATTCAATGTTGAATTCACTAAGCACCATTACCCACTTTGCAATCCTTCCAGTTAAAGTTGTTTTGCTAAGTAAGTATTTTAAGGGATCAATTTTGGCTATGAGCTTCACTTTATGCAACAACATATAATGCCTTAACTTTTGAGAGGCAAATACCACTTCTAGGAAAGCCCTTTCCATGAAGCTATAGTTTAATTCATATTTGGACAATGTTCTACTCAAGTAGTAGATAGCTCTTTCCTTTCCTTCATCATCCTCTTTTGCCAATAAGACTCCTAAAGATTTTTTCGTTGCTGAAATATAGAATAATAAAGGTTTTCCTTGAATTGGTGACATCAAGATAGGTGGATTCATCAAGTATGTTTTCAATAATGTAAAGGCTATATCACACTCCTCATCCCATGTGAAGATGGTGTCTTTATGTACTAATCTAGTGAAAGGATGGCATTTTTCTACCAATTGAGAAATGAACCTCCTTATGGATTGAAGCCTTCCTTGAAGTGACCTGATTTGACTAATATTCTTTGGAATGTCTATTTCCATTATTGCTTGTACTTTTTTAGGATCTACTTCAATGCCCTTTTCTGAAATAATGTACCCTAGGAGTTTTCCAGATTGTACCCCAAAAGCACATTTCTTTGGGTTGAGTCTCACTTTGAATTGTTCTAGCCTTGTAAAAATATTTTCAAGTATGGATAAATGATATTTTCTTTTATGTGACTTAGCTAGAATGTCATCCACATAATCTTCCATAAAGGTGTGCATCATGTCATGGAAAATGGTAGTCATTGCTCTTTGAAAAGTGGCTACGACATTTTTGAGATGGAAGGGCATTACATTCCAACAAAAAGTACCCCATGGACATGTGAAGGCTGTCTTCTCTTGATTCTTAGGTGCAATGCAAATTTGATTATACCCACTAAATCCATCCATAATTGAAAACATAGAATGACCCGCAGTGAGATCCACAATAGCATCAATGCTAGGTAATTGAAAGTCATCTTTTGGACAATCAAGGTTTAAATCTCTGAAATTCATGCAAACTCTTATGGTTTTATCATTTTTAGTAACTGGTACAATGTTGGAGATCCATTTGTCATATGCAATTACTCTTATAAATCCCGCTTTGAGTAATTTTTCCAATTTTGCTTTGACTAAAAGGGCTACATGTGGATGTATTTTTCTCAACTTCTACTTGACGGGCTTAACCCCAGGTTTCACATTTAAATGATGCATTATGAAACTTGGATCTAATCTGGGCATGTCACAATATGACCATGCAAATTTCTTTTTTTTTTCTTGAAATAATTCAATGAATTATTTTCTTTCCAAGGGACTCAAAGATGCTACCAAGTGAATGAATTTAGGATCCTCTTTTGTTCCAATGTTAACCTTTTCTATGGGTTCAGTAAGTATAGGTGATCTTTCATCTTCATGAGCTAGTAAGGTGTCCAAACTCTCTCCCTTAGGTGCCACACTCGGGTTTTCACCTTCGAAAACATCCTTTATTTTTACTTTTTTTGGGTCTAGCACTGCCACATGGTGGTTTTCACCACTAGACCTTCTCCTTTTTTTGTATGTTTTCTCTTCATTTTTTGGATTAAGAGCTTTAACACCTGCCCCTATCATCATGTCTGGAGTGAATTCATTGATGGAAGAATTAGGTTCGACCACATTGAGGTATAAGGCCGTTGCATTGTCATTTGGGAAGTAGAGTAAGTCAATTGGCTCGGAAAGATCCCAATCAATAAGTTTGGGGTGCATTAAGGACAAGGATTCATTGGATGGGCTTTCATTTGAAGGATTTAAGGACATGAATTTGTTTGATGGTTCATACATTATATCGTCAAGGTCTATGACATGTGCCTCTTCAAGATGGTCCATGGAAGAAGGATCAAAATCCTATTCATTAGAGTCCTCTAAGATTTATATGGGAAAGAAAGCTTGTGGATTAAACACTAGGTTAGAATCTCCCACCCACGAAGGTACCCAAGGTTTACCTACCCATTGAGTGTAAAGAGGTGCCTTTTCTACATTGACTTGTTGAAGTTCACTTGATGTTTGAGTTGAATTCGAACTTTGAGTCACATGTTCTTGATTTTCAACTTTAGGAGGAGTTGTATAAATGTGAATGGTATCAACCTCTATGTCATGACAACATTCTTCAGACAAGGAATCCCACTCATAATCCCTAGAATCATCTTCACTTTTAGAACCTACCATATGAATATGTGCACGAAAATCATGCATGGGACTTGAACTTTATCCCTTATGTTGAAAACCTATACCGGCTTTCTCTTCTTTTTCTCTTCAAACTAGCTCAATAGGTTCTAACAACCCTCTATGTCAAATTCCTTAGGGTCCTCTTCCCTTATACCCCATTTTCTTCATGATATCAAATCCTTTTCCATATTGATCAGTTTGGATGTTGATATGTTGCACCCTTTCATTGGAGTTAGCTTAATTATACTCCTCTTTATAAAGCCATTGTAATACCTCATTATCCTCTTTTTCCATTTCTTGCTTATCATATTCTCTCACAAAATGGGAATTGTATTTATGAGGTTGGTGATCTTTGGATTGCTTCACATGTGTCCTTGGAGATGTAGGTAAATCAAATAGGGAAATGGAATATTCCCCTACCCCTTTTGAGTGAATTTTGCATTGTTTCTCAAATTGGTTCATCAGATCACTCATCTTTTCATAATGATCTTTCTTAGTTTGTTCCCTTTCCTTCTTAGTGGGTTTCAAAGTTTCCATTCTCAATGTTGAAGTCTAGACTGAATTATCATTTGAATTTTAACCCTCATAACTCATCTTTTCTTTTCCCTTATTTGATGTAGTTGAGTTAGTTTGAATAGGGTTAGAAGTCAATGTAACATTTGATGTTGGTTTTGGACTTTCCTCCTTGACTTCTTCCATGGTAATATCAAGGATGACTCCTTCCCTATTATGAGGAATATACAATTCATGACTTGGCTTTAAAGCATTGCAATATTGGAAAGGGTTTGAATCTCCTCCAATCGTGATCTCATCCCCCATGTATGGAAACTTTATGCGTTGGTGATATGTAGAAGGTACCGCTTGCATTTAATGTATCCATGGCCTCCCTAGTAAGATGTTTTAGGTCAATTTCATATCAAGGACCTGACATATGGTATCTTTTTTATAGGTCCCACTTGAATTGGTAGAATGATCATACCCTTTGAAGATCTTTCCTCCTCATCATAAGCCTTAATGGTGATTTTCTTTTTAGGATCAATGGAAGACTCAGTTAACCCTAATGACTTGACAAGGTTTAAAGTGCAAATATTAAGACCAGCTCCCCCATCTATGAGAACTCTCTTAACCCTATATATTTGGATTAACACCTCTATATGCAAGGGTAAGTTTTGAGGATGTGTGATAGACATATCATCTTGCTCTAAAAATGAAAGACAATGAGGGGCTATGAGATGCCCTACCATGTTCTGAAATTTATCTTTCTCCAAGTTTATAGGAACGATGGTCTCAACCAAGGCTTTTCCAAGATCTCCTTGTGATTAGGAGATAATTTCAACAACTCCAAAATTGATATTTGTGCTAGAGTCTTTTGTAATTGTTCTACCAAACTATAAGGCTTTGTTGTGGGTGGTGTTTGTTTAGCCAGAATAGTTGGTGTTTTAGGGACAATAATAATAGGAGTACCCCCTTGTAGGGTGACCTTTGAGGCTTGCCCCCTTGTGATGGCATTAGAAAACTCTTGAATAGGTTGATCTTTGATCACAAAAACATTGATAGTATTGTCATAAGTATGAGCAAAGTTAATATTATTATTGCCTCTTGCATTATTCACATTGTTTCCTCCATTGTTTGAGTTGGAAGATTCTCCTTTTTCATGTTTATAGAAAGGAGTCTTAAAGGCCATGTGATCTTCATTATTTTGAGGTCCTTCCACTTTTATCACACCATTTTCTATGAGATCTTGTACCACATGTCTGAGATGCATGCAATCATTTGTCTTATGTCCCCTATTTCTATGGTACTCACAATGGTTATTCTCACTCCACCAATTTGTCTTGATTTGAGGTTCATATGGTTGAGCCTTTGGTAAGTCAATAATTTTATTTGCAATAAGTGTCCTTAATGAATTCTCCAATGGTTCACCCAAATTATTTAATGTCCTTTTGGGTGTAGGTGCAAAGAAAGGTTTAGGCTTGTAAGCCCCTTGATTATTCCCAAAGTTGTTATTAGTGTTGTTGTTGTTAAAGGGGACTTTGGGTGCTTGATTCACATTATTGGCTTCAACTAAGTTTTCAGTGAGATTGAAAGGGGTGGCCTTTAAGGTGTTAGCCTCTACCACTCCATCGGTAACCACTCCTTTATTGTTGTTATTCTTCGTCCAAAATTCATTATTGTTAGGGGAATCGCGATTTTGATTAGTGTTGGAGTTATTGTTGTTGTTGTTATTCTTATTATCCTTGTAAAGTTTAATTTCTCCACTTTTTATCAATACCTCTTCCGTTGTCACCCCATTCTCAATTAGGTCTTGAAATTACCTAGGAAATTGTAGCCTTAATCGATAGTTCATTTCATGATTCAATCTGTTTACAAAAATATCCATCTTCTCCTTTTTGGGTACACTTCAAGGGTATCTAGAAAATACCACTCTCCATCATTGTATGAAAAGTAGGAATCCCTCTCCTTCTCTTTGTTTGGTGTTACACAAGTTAAGCATTGTAACCTCATGTTTTATGTTATAGGAATAGTGAGTTACAAACTTAGAGGCCAATTCCTCAAAGGTTCGAATGTTGGAGAGTAACTTTGAAAACCACTCCATTGCCATACCTCCCAAACTTCTAGGGAATAACCTCATTAGGTAAGTTGTGTCATGCATGAACTCTAGGCTTAAGGCACAAAATTCCCTTAAGTAAGCTTGAGGATCAGATGTTCCTTCATATTTGTCATATTTAGGAAAAATAGCATTTGTTGGAAATAGAACCATGATTAAAGACCTATCAAATGGAAATGGACACAAAGCTTTGATAGAAAAGGGTTTAGGAGCCCCACTTTGTTTTATCATGTCCAATTGCATTTGGAAAAGTTTAAATTTCTTGTTCATGATGTCAATGGGATTAGCCTCATCTTTTTCTTGTTTAAGTTTGTTGACATCATAATCATGCAGAAGTTTGAGGCCTGTTTGTGCTAGGTCTAAAAAGTACTTTTCCTTGTCTTTTTCCAACACTTTTTCCATAAGATTCATGAAAAAAGGACTTTGCATAGCTTCATTAACCTTTTCATCAGTTAACTCCTAATCATTAGGGTCAATGTTGCCCCCATTGTTATTATTGTTCAACCCTTGATTGTTAGGATCATTGTTTTCTCCTCCATTGTTGTTTTTATTGGATCCTTGGTTGTTAGGATCAGCATTTCCCCCTCCATTATTATTCATATCCTTGTTTACATGGTTGATTTGATTAGGATCTATATGGCCAAATGGAAAAGACAATGTTGGTTCTATTTCCTTGATGGGTTCTTGTAAGGGTCTTGAAGAACTAAAAGGATCACCCAAAAAAGGACATTCTTGCCTAAGATAAGATCTGTCTGATTGTAGGGTAGCCTTAATGTAATGAGATCGAGTAAAAATTGGCATTAACATAAATCAAATGAAGATCCTAGGCTTTTATCTCACTTAAGTGATCAATCCGTGGATGATTTTGCAAAATGCCCAATAATGGCAGATTCTGATCCAGTTGAGTATACACAGAGGTAAAACATCCAAAAGGGTATCCAAAAATGGAATTTTCTTATTTTCAAACCCTCAATATATATCCATTGTTTTCCCTTTTTTTTTGGGGTGGCTCTTGCCTGTGTGTAGGCGGCCTTTAATTGTTGATACGTGGTCACTGGAATTCTTGTATGCAGCACTCTGCAATTAGCAGGCAGCGTTTGCCTGTTGATAGGCGGTTTTAAAATTTTGACGCGCGGTATGTTCTAGTGGCTTACGTAGATTTTGAATGTTTATAAGCAGCGTTTCAAAGTTGTAAGTGGTCCAGGATTGTTTGTATGTGGTTTTGAATTTTTGGTACGCGGCTCTTTGCTGATCAAAGTTGAAATTGTCGATTCTTTTGTTATTTTTTGGATAAAAAATTCCAAAGGCTTTGATCAGATTTGTCAAAAAAGAATCTTGCGTAAAAATAGAGTACAAGATCAACACACACATCAAAATTATACCATATCCCTAAGACAACACTAAAAGAGTATGTTCTCATATTTTTTTACAGGTATGCACAAGAATTTCTTCCAAACAATCTACCTTAGAGTTAAACAAATTTGGCTTTTAAAAATGGCTCTAAAAAGGTAGGTTTTCTATTTTATCAAGGTTTTAAATCACCTCCATTCTAAATATTTCCAAGATCCTTTACCCCCTTGCGGGCTTCCCACACGCACAAAAGTACATTTTTGCGCAATCCCGAAGGACTACTCGAGGAAGTGAGGATGGCTTGCACAAGGTTTAGTCCCTTTCTGATTAAGGTAAAGTGCATTTATTTATAGTGGGTCAGATGACATCATGGAAAAAGTGAGTATATCCCACTTTGGGTCATTCCCTCTCACCGTCCTCGTAAGGAAAATCTCAGGAGGTAGGCCCTTTAAAGCTCTATTCTATCTAGCATGTATATGGAAAGCAAGAATTGAACTTAGTCCAACAAGTTTGGGAATCTGATTCACTCAAAGAGTGAAGAGCATATTCCTATTGTCTTCCTTTGTTCCAAGCACCTCAAGCAATATTTATTCTTTTTCAACCTCTTGACAAGGAGGTTCTTAAAATTGAGATGTGTGGTTCAATTATTTATCCTTTTCTTTGCACTAAATTGACTTTGCACGTTTGGCTTTCTGATTCACTTCAAAAAGTGAAGAGCACATGCCTAATGCTTGTTCAATTTGGACAATTAGAAGGATTTTCCTAATTATACTAGATTTAAATGAAATCCCACAATTTAATCTATTCAAGCTTGATAAGATAAATACCTCATTTTCAAAGCTAGCAAAGGCTAGGTGCATTTTTGATTGATTTATGCTTTATTTCAACTCACCTAGTGGTGATCATTCCCACTCTGGCTCCTCCAACAAGTTAGTCGACACAATCAAAACAAAGTGAAGAAAAACTTGGAAATATCAAAAGATAAAACACTCCTAAGCTCTTTTAATCAAATTTGGTCAAATCAAAGCTTGAAGAACTTAGAATGAAAATCTATTCAAAGAGTAGGAAATTTGCCTTTATAAGCAAAAAGCACATTAATATAATGATCATAAAGGTGTTCTTCTTCGAATAAAATCTCTAAAATATTAGATGCATGTATTTTCTTATCATGTTTATCCTTAATCCTTACCTCTTTGCTAGGCCTTGTGACTCGCTTCTCTTGTTTTTGCACTTTCAGATGATTTTTCATCTGTAGCAATGAAAAACACAGAGAGTTAAAATTGTGAACAAATCATCAAAAATTTGATTTAAAGCAAAAATATCTATGCGACATTTAACAGCTAATACGCGACATTTAACTGTTACTACACGTAAATGAAAACTTTGAAAGTGGCTTTAAAATATTAAAAGGTGGCTCAGAAAAATCCACAGGCGGTCAAATAAAAGCCACAGGCAGCTCTTGGAAGTTCACAAGCTATCTTTTGTGTCTGACAGGCGGCACACTTTATCTCATAGGTGGCCCACTTTATCTCACAGACGGCTTAAGAATGAAAAATAGAGAAGAAAGAAACTTTGTATGTGGTGCTTTAATGCTCATAGGCGGCTCTGAATGCTTCGTAGGTGGCTCTTCTCCTATTTTCCTGCAAAATAACATGGAAAATGATGCAAAACACACAAATTAAGATTAAAATGTTAGAAATGAGGCCTAATGCCCCACAATGGGCGCCATTTGTGTGTGTGAGATTACACCTTCATGAAATTAGGATTAGTAACAACAACTCTATGAAAAGAAAATGCTATTTAATCTAAGAATTGAAGTTAAACCCATGACATCTCATGGTTCTCTATCTAAGCTTTGTTAAGAGAGCTCTCAATCTTAATCTCTCTCAAGGACAATCCTAGAATGAGAAGAAAATGATAAACATGCTCTAACTTAGCTCAAATGCTCCAAGATATGTTATGAAATCAACAAATGCTTCTAAAAATGATACTCTAAATGCTATGCAAATGCTGAAATACTATCAAAAGATCTTAAATGCTCTCCAAATGCCTATAATAAGGATGCTTTGCTCTTGAAATTCTTGGATCCCAAACACAAAGAAAATGGCTCGTATTTATAGCAATTTCCCAAGGGTAGCGGGTAGAGTGAGTTGATCATGATCAAGCCTTGGTTGAGTAAAAAGCTTTGAGGTGTTTTCAAATGGAGGGAAAATTGAGTGGTTTTTCTCAAAGAAATTAGGAATTATATAATTCAATTATTTAATTAATTTATCCATGTAAGGGTGAATGGGTTGGATTTGATTTTTTTGATTTAAACTATACAATTAAATAATTAAAATCAATTATATAATTTGATTAATCCCTTTTAGGCTTGAATTTAATTATTTGATTTCATGATTATTTAATCCTTTGATTTAATTTGAATTTTGTCCACTTTTCTTGATAAATCTCCATTTGATTTTATTTTGATCCATTTTAATGCATTGAGATGAGATTTGAGGAAATTGGCTGAGATTTACAATTTTGAATGTTTAAGATACACCTGGTCAAATTTAGGTGTCTACATAAGTATACAAAGGATTGGCGAGCTTAGGATTTCAAGATTTCTGATTCTTCAAAAGAAGAAGAGAATACTCTCCTAGTCCATGTCGTTTTCTCCAAAAATACTTCAATCACTTTTTTCATTCCCTCAATCAAGTTTGAGCTTCATTTAGATATTGCTAAATTATGAAAACATAGCACTTGGAAGCAAAGTTTGTTTGTTCTTTGACCATAATTTTTAGTTCTTTGCTTGTTCAATTACAATATCCTAAAATTTAGATGATGAAGTTCTTTTTACCACAAAATTTAATGACTTGCGTTGTTCAATTACTTTCCAAAGGGAATTTATACAATGTAATTTTTTCAATTGGTCCCACAAAATTTAATGATTTTTTGTTATTCAATTACTCAAAGATGAATTAAACAATGTAATGTTTGCTTGTTCATTTACTCCAAATCCCTCTCAAGTTCTAAATCAACTTTTGAGTTTCTGATTTTCCTTGAAGGAAAAGAGCATAATCCCCTAGTTGATTTATTAAGTGATTAGAAAATGTCTTTAGTTTGAAATCATATCAAAAATAGAAGTCAAGATGGCGGATTGGCCAACTACAAACCATAAGTTAATGATTTTTTCCAACTTCTTTAGCAAAAGAGTCTCCGACGGTGATCTGTAAACAAGGATTATGTTGTTTAAAAGACAAAGATAGAAAACATCAAAGATTAATGGTTAGGCTACTCAAACTGCAAGCTCAAAAACCATATTTGATCCTAGATTTTTTTAATACGAATTTGTTTCCCAGATGCAATCAAATACCCCAAAAATGATGAAATGCATACCATATGTGAGCCTTTACCAAAAGTGATGCAGGATCTCTGGGATGTGATCCTAGATTCTGCGATGCGAGAGCGTATCGTAGATGCGAGCCTTGGCGACCTAAAATGAGCCTATTCTAGAAACCTAAGAGGAAAAATTAGTGGAAAATGAATTGAAAATGGGGTAAAATGTGAGATTTTTCCCCACGGTGGATGTCAAAAATGTGTGTGTTATTTTTTGGTTCTTGTAGCTACAACACAATACTTCAATAAGTCATTGCATTAGTGAAAAGCAAAGGTTAGTAAGTATATCAATCACTAAAATCAACCTATTACTACCTAGGAGGAGTATGAAAAATGCCATAATTGCCCTCAGATTATACTTTTGTCAGTGACATATACAATCCTAGAATGAAAGATTCAAATGCAACTAATCTACATGCTCAAGAAATAAGCATTCTAAGCTCTAAAAATGAAGATTATAACAATGCATAACATGAAAGCTATAATGAAATGTAAATTTTTAAATAATATGAATAGAATAACAATGTTTTCAACAATCCAAAATTAGGGGACCATTGAGCTTAAAACTCATTCCATTTATAGAAGAATTTAGGAGTGAGAGGAGAGAGGAAGCCATTAATGAAGGTGTAAGAAGCTTTAATGGAGGATAGCATTAATGAGGCATGGTGGATGAATAAACATTAATGATGCATTTATGAGAGCATTAATGAAGCATGGTGAGGGTGTAAGTCCAAGCTTGAGAAAGTGGACATTGAGGGAAGAGGAGCTTGAGAATGTGGACTTTTTGAAATGAGTTGAATTCCTAATCAAGAGTTTACGAATGTGACATCATTAGGACGTGGGTTAGGATGGGATTAAGATTAGAATTAGGCTTAGCATGGGTGAAGAGGTTGGGATTAGTTTGAACCCAAGGTTAAGGTAATTAAGGTAGGTTGGGTTAGGGGTTAAAGGGAATATTGATGAATAAATTATTATAAATAATATATTCATTCAATAATAGGAAAACTAATTATTTAAGCTTTTGATTGCTTCTGATAATTAATTAAGACTATAGCCAATTAATTAGATTAATTAGGATAGGGGATTGGATTTTTGCAAGTGATAGCCATGTTTTTTATTTGAATTGATTTCATTTGATTGGCTAAGGCAATTAATGTAATTTAGTTATTAAATCACTTAGGAGATTAAATTTGATTTAAATAAATTATGCCAGTAAATTGAAGAATTGTTTTGACATAATTGGGGGTATGATCACACATAGGGAAAATAGGTTCTATGGTTAGAGTAGACCAAATTAGGGCGGTTACAAGTACAAGGTCTCCTACCTTGAAGGTTTGTGGTATTACCTTCTTGTGAATGTTCCTTCTAAGGTGATTATGATAGAATTTTAAGTGGTTGAGTGCATTATGTCTTCTATCATCCAACAATTCTAGTTCATTGAGTCTTGCTACTCTATAGTCTTCATCTAAAATGATGTTTTTCAATGAGATTCTTAGGGATGGGATTTCAACTTCAGGGAGTAGGACCACCACTGATCCATATACTAGAGAGAAAGGAGTGGCTCCTGTGGGGGTTCTCACACTAGATATGTGTTGGTGCCCAAAAATATTGAATTGGATTTCCTTTCGACCTGCCAATCCAAAGATGGGAAATCCAATTTTTTTTTCCAACTAACGGGACTGATTGATTATGATCCTCTTCCCCTATGCTTCTAGCTCTGAAAGACCAAGGTGGGTGATCTTTCACCTGAACAAGATTTTTATAACAGATAACCTGTATATGGAACTCGAACTTCCATCTCTCAAAGTATGATAAAGTACTATTAAGATCACAAAACTGAAAACAATATATTATTCCAATATTAAATGTAATGTTGCAAGAAATTTAAAATGATCGATTGATTCAAGATATAAACTGGATAAATTAAATGGATATAGTAGTTCAAAACTTTAAACAATGAAAATTTACACCATAATTTAGTAAACGAGAAAGATCAGTGCTTTATCTAACTATGGACAATAGAGTCAATATTATTTCAATCTTGCGTTCAACTTCAGAGACAGTTTTGCAAACAAAACTTATCACCTTAAAGGTGTTATTAAATGCACATATAAACTAAAGTAAGTTCAGATATATTTCAATTGGGTATTATTTCTCAAATGACGTACTGATTGACTAATGCTTTAATCAATATAATTTAACCATGCAAAAATGAGAAAGATGCCAATTGATGATACAATATATAAACCAAAATAGAGTATATATGTGCATCCAATGATCACTTTAAGGAATTTCTAATTGATTTATCTGAAGAATTGATTGTAAAATAATAAAGAAATAATTGCGTACAAGGAAGAAAAACCAAACTTATCTCTACTTGCTTACGAAAACTAGTATATTGAATTCATGTTTACAGCATTTGATCTAGATATTTCCATTCAACCATTCTCCAAATCTTGTTCTGACTCCCCTTTATGTAGATTTTTGTATCTATATAAATATGAAGATCAAAAGGTACATTGGATTAGCACACCTCTTCATAACAAAACCTAACCTATAACCGGCTATTTAAAATATTACAACCATTTGATAGCCTTATGAATAACAATAACCAACTAATTTAGTTATACCTAACTAGCCCAACTTCAGATTAATAAATTTGTATATATATCCATCCACAGTCGCATTGGTAATCCCTGCCTGGAGCGCTAATGTTGATGGCTTTGTTAATGGTTTTCAAGTTTTTATATTTATCTGCTATACAAAAATATCTCTAAATATTGGTGTCGATCTTCTCCTTTTATATATTTTGATCTCAACTGTAATATACTTGATTCCATATATCTATATCGACATACTGGTCTGTAATATATACACCTCTGATCATTGTTTCTCTGAGAAGTTACAATGCATTTGTCTTAGTTTCCATATTTCTCTTATATATCGACTTGTGTATTTTACTTGCAACTTTAATTATAATAGAAAATTATTTTTGTACTATGAATTTTGTCACTATCTGACAACATCATACAAGAGGCATTTGAATTCTAAAGACTGTTAGTCTTTCATTTTCTATGGTTGTACATTGATCTGCAATGTAAGAGGGAGTCAATCAATTATGTGGTGGTGATAGAGGTGGTGAACACGCTGATGGAGGCGTCCATGTTGTATTTATTGACCATTTTTGATGCTGCTGGATGTGGTGACCAGGTTGATGGATGTCTGATGGTAGAGAAATCATTGTGTATTTGTCTTAGTCTCCATCTTCTTCTCACATATCAACTTGTGTATTTTACTTGGAGCTTTAATTATTACAAAAACTTGTTGCTTGTATTGTGGATTGTGTCGCTACCTTATAATCTCTAACTATGTTCTAAAAGAACTCCAGAATACTTTCAAAACTCAATTTTCCAACTATAACATGGATTTTTGTTGTCCATAGTTCATTGGCACTGAAACTCAGAAGATTTTTCCAATAATGTGCTAGCTGGGAGCGATATATGCAAGTTGGAATCATATCAATGTCGCTATGTATTATCTTAGAATATGTTTTGGATTTCTATGGTTATGTAATGTACATGGGAAGTCGATCCACTATGTGGATATGGAGTGGTATTTGTTGCCTTCATCGATCCTATCTTTTTCTTGCCACCTTTGTAATGATGCCGACATCATTATCATTTTAGTTCTCACCACCTTTTGCCACCTAAAACATTAACAATAATAGTCATGTTTTAAATATTAAAGTAGTGATCAAGGTATAATTATAATTATTAAACTATCTATAATATTAATAGTCAATAGATAAAAGAAGAAGAATAATAATAGTTACTCATAAAGAAATCGAAATGAACCCGATCAGTATCATAATTTCTTATCCATATAATCATACAAAGCTTTATGATTTTTGTTAGTTAGTCTTTCTTTGTATTAACATCTTTTCATTTCGTCAAAAACTTTGTTTTAATCAATAATAACAATAATAATAAATAACATACCATTAATAAAATTCATCTTTCCTTATAATGAATGGCATGAAATTCATATAAGTAGGCACACTAACAATATAACTTTTTCTCATGATGATTAATAAAGGAAATCATAAGTATATACTAATATCATGGAGAAAGACTAAAAACATAAATACTTATAGATTATATATAACATTATGAACATTTTCAAGATGAACATAGTATTAATATAATTTTTAACCTTCTTTTAAACAACATTTTCCATAACATCGTTTATTCAAATTCCCTTTCATGTTCATAAGCACAACATATTTTAAAAAGATATATATACTTACTAACATCTTTTCCAATATTATTATCACACCATTAAAATAATGATAAACCTAGTCATTCTATAGGAATTAGGGCATAACATATGTGTGAAAAGGAAACATCATTTATCATCATTGTTATTGATTAAACTATAACACATTGGAACCTTCAAATCATGATCATAGATAACAATACCATCTTGTCTCTTAAAAATAATAAACATTCAAATTCATGGAAGCTTAATTAAACCAAGATCAACCTCTTCAAAATACTAATAGATTGCTAGTTAAAACATTGAAGAGTATCATTAAATCAAAGATATAATTCTCCACTTTCAAAATATTATCTCTTAGGTCA
>MU225191.1:275556-289722 GCA_018584345.1 Thuja plicata | reverse complement strand
AAACATTGAAGAGTATCATTAAATCAAAGATATAATTCTCCACTTTCAAAATATTATCTCTTAGGTCATGATTGTAAATTAACTGCTTTTACCATCAATATGGATTAGTGATTTATAATGCAATGGTAAAATGTGTAAAATTCCCTTTAATTGCATCAGGATTTATATGAAAATGTCTCATAAGACTTCAAAAGCACATTCAATGCTAATTGCAATTACATTATGTCTTTAAGGGGAGAAAGTCACAAGATCAGGTTCCTAGATTCCCTTATTGAAAAAGGAGCCTTAAGAAAATGATTCTAGGATAATGTGAATCTCAAAACATTAAACCATGAGACATATGAAAGTGAATGAATACATAATAACATTTTGATTAGACAAAGATAATAGAAAATAGAAGCTATAAAAGACAAGTAGGTATATGTAAATAGTTACTTCCCTGAACAAGAATGGATACAAATCACTTTGTCGACATGGGTTTCACTAGTGGCTCTTTCTGGGGATGTGTGTTTATACCTGAACATAGCAAGATCCAAGCTATCTCTAGAAAGCAGACCATTAGAAAACACAACTACAATATATGTATATAAGAAAAATGGAAAAAGAAAAAACACTTGCCTATTGTTATCTTTAATGAAAGAAAGGTTTAAGGTACTGACCATGCACAGGAAGTTCATGATTATAACCTTCCAAATCTTGCAAAATGTAAGAATTCTCACCTCCTTTACCAATAATGACAAAAGGACCTATCCATAAAGCATCAAAATTTTCATGTTTACCTTTGTCTTGATCCTTCACATTCCATCTCAAAACTAAGTATCCTTCCTGAAATTTTATTTCTATGGTTTTCTTATCAAATAAATCTTTCACTTTCCGTTGCAATTCCTAATTTATTTCATGATCCCTATTCCTTATCTTGTCCAATTCTACAAGTTGTAATAGTCTGTCTTCCATGAAATCCACTTCTTCATATTGTTCTTCATTCATAAACTTGTACACTAGCAACAAATTATTCAGTGGTAAGTGAGCTTTCTTTCCACAAACAAGTTCATATGGAGTGTACCTAGTAGATTTCTTAACTGTAATTATATCTGCCCAAAGTGCGAGAGGTAATTTTGAATCCCATGCTTTTTTGTTATTATCTAACATTCTTTTAATAATTTTCATTATATTTTTGTTGCTAGATTATTCTTGGCCATTCCCTTGAGGATGATAAGGGGATGAAAAGGAGATCTTTATTCCATACTTCTCATGAAATTCATTAAATTTTGCAAATCTAAAACACATAGAATTATCACAAACAATCTTCTGAGGAACACCAAATCTTGTCAATATCTTTTTAGTCAAAAGTTTGATTACCACTTTACTAGTAGCTTGTCTAGTTGGTATGGCTTCCACCCATTTGGTGAAGTAATCAATGGCTACCAAAATCCATTTATGCCCACCACTAGATGTATCAGTTATTTCACCTATGAAGTCTACTCCCCACATTTGGAATGGTTCTTCAGTAGACATAGGATTGAGAGGTAATGCACCATTATATTTGAGCTTTCCTAAAAAATATCTGACTTTCTTCACATCTCTGAACATATTCATGGAAATATTTAAATATGTAGGGCCAATAGTATCTCGCATTCAATATCTTATGTGCAGTGGTTTTCGCTAAAAAGTGTCCACCACATGCTCCATCATGGAGATCCTTTAGCACTTCTTTAGCTTGGTATGTATCTAAACAAAAGAGAAGTACACCATCCCTATTTTTCCAATATAGGTCTCCTTGCATCAAGAT
This sequence comes from Thuja plicata, assembly GCA_018584345.1. Taxonomy (NCBI): domain Eukaryota; kingdom Viridiplantae; phylum Streptophyta; class Pinopsida; order Cupressales; family Cupressaceae; genus Thuja; species Thuja plicata. The sequence goes on along the minus strand of MU225191.1, from coordinate 287,933 downwards.
ATATTTAGATGCTTGTAAATTTATTTTCCTCTTTAGACTATCTGTAAGATTTTCAGGACACTTCATGTGTTTCAAAAAATATACTATATTAGTGTACCAAGGGCATCTTTCAATACTTGTATGAGTTTCACTTAGATCAATCTGATTTACTTGTAATGCATCCATATTTGACTCTGCCATCAACTTTGCTAATCCTTGTCCTCTAATAATCTTAGTGATTTGGATCTCTATGTCAAATTCCTAAATCTGATTTACCCATCTGCATCTTCTCCCAATGAGTTCTGATTATCTAAATATATCCTTTATTGTTGCATTGGGTACATAGGCTAACACTTTTGCACCACCTAAATAAGGCCTAAAGGATTTCACTGCCTTTACAAGAGCATAAGCTTGTTTCTCATTGATATCATAGTTTAGCTCAGAAGTTTGAAGGGTTTTACTAAAGAATGTTGTTGGTTGTTCATATCCTTCATCATTCTTTTGTAATAAGATAGCAGCAATGGTATGATATGATGCAAAAGAGAACAATTGAAATGGCTTAGTATAATCTGGGGATTTGAGAATAGGGGCTTCCTTAATTTCCTTCTTAATCTTTACAAATGTATCCAAAGCTTCATTTGTCCACCTCATGTCTGCACCTTTCTTCAACATTATAGCAATGGGTTTAATTATCTCTGAAAAGTTTGGGACAAATCTTCTTACAAAGTTGATTTGTCCAAAAAAGGATTGAATATTTTTAACACTTATAGGAGCCTCAATTTTATCAATTTCTGCAATCCTTTCTGGATCTATTTTCACCCAATCCTTTGATACTATATGTCCTAATAACTTTCCTTCACTTACTACAAAATGGCATTTCTTCAGGTTCAGGGATATCCCATATTCAAGGGCTCTCTAAAAAATTTGTTCCAAGTGTCCACAGTGATCTTCTGCCCTTTTGGAGTAAGCAGTTAAGTCATCCTGATATACCACCATAATTACATCAATGAAATCCTCAAAGGCTACATCCATTTATCTTTCGAAAGTATCTCTTGCATTAGTGAGTCCAAAAGGCATTCTAGTATATACATAAGTACCCCAAGGTGTTGTAAACATTGTTTTATATTGTTCCTCTTCTTTAACTTTCACCTGGTTATACCCTGAGAACCCATCCATCATTGATAACAATTCATTTCCTATGAACTTCTATAATATTTCTTCCATGTTAGGTAATACATATTTTTCCTTTAATGATGATATGTTTAGATTTCTAAAATCCACACAAAGTCTAATATCACCATTCTTCTTCCTGATAGGGACCAAATTTGAAACCCATATTGAGTGTCTAATTGGCTTTATTATACTAGCATCCCTCATCTTGATTATCTCCTCTTTCATTTTAGGGGCTAGAGTAGGGTTTATAGGTCTTTTCCTTTGTCTAAATGGTTTAGCATTAGGCTTCAAAGGTATCTCATGTTGAAAAAGATCCTCTTGGTAAGCTTTAAGATCATCATAGGACCAAGCAAATACATGTCTATATTTTCTCAATAATCTGATGATATCTATTCTGGTCTTGGGAGTTAAAATTTTACCCACAAATACTTCTTTTGGAGTCTCTTCACTTCCCAAGTTTATCCTTTCTATATCATCCATTGTGACATTAGTACTTTTATTTTCCAACTTTGAATCCTTATTGTCAAACAATCTCTCCATTTCTACAAGACCTTTTGGAACTTTATTGGTTTTTAATTGAATGACTTCCTTTCCAAATAAGACTTCTTCCCCATCTTCTATTTCAAAATGAGCATTCAAGTCTATTAACTGATCTTCATATTCTTGTTCACATGCTAAAAATTTGATTATATCCCTATCATCTTCAAATATTTTCTAGTTGTTGATGTTATCTGGTATAGCAGACCTAGTTTTAATTTCAACTTGAACTATCTCTTCACAAGGGATATCATTATGCCTTAATGCCAAATTAGTCATAAAATCCGCAAGGATACTTGTTGATATGTCTATCCAATTAATATAGAAAGCATCAAAACATTCCATAGAATCCCATACTTCATTTCTATATCTTTTAAAATGAGGATGCTTAGCAACAAATTTACTTTTAACTTGAGAAATAGTTAATTCAAAATCACCAAAAACACTTAAACATTTTATTCCATGCTTATTAGCTATCTTTAAACCAAGAAGTAAAGCTTCATGTTCTGCAACATTATTAGTGCATTCAAAATCTAGTAAGAAGGAATATTTAAATGTTTTCTTATCAAAAGCAAAAAAAATGACACCAGCCCCATTACCATCCTTGCAACAAGAACCATCAAAATACATTTTCCAAATTGTATCATTATTTGCTTCAACATGTAATTCAATAGGTTCAGTGTTATGCATTGCTTTTTTTGAAATACTTACTTGAAAGTTATCCATATTAGAATGACAGAAATGTGTAACTAAACTTGGATCCACTTCTTCAATAATGTATGGACTTCTAGCCTCTCTATCAATTCTTACATTCCTTCCATTTACTGGAATAGAAGCAAAAGAAAGATCTAATTGAATACTACCTCCTACTAAGCTAGACCATTGTCTTGATAAAAGCATTTTATAATTGGCAGGAACTTCAACCACAAAAATATCTATTTTATAAGACATTTCAGGACATGTAGGAAATTTAAATTCAACATTTTTCACTATACCTACAACAAGAACAAATCTACTATCCATAGCATAGCATCTATCAAATTTGGTATCAACATTCATTCCTAATTCTTTCATTACATCATTAGGCATAATATTTACTGCTGCACCTGAATTTATCATGCAATTTTTTACCAATCTATTATTTATCAATAGAGTGAGATAAAAAGGATCAGTTTGATTTCCATTTTTTCTTAAATTAGTTCCTAAATAAATAGCTGGAGGATCCTTCACTTCTTGGTTAAGATCTTCCTTATTACCTACATTAGACAATATTTTCAAAGCTTCATTTTTAAATTCAGGTATTTTGACTATTTCAAGCAAAGGAATAGATATTTTAACTTGAGATAATGCATTAGACATGAAAGAACATTCATTGGGAAGAGATTTACTAACCACCTTTTCTCTTACCATTGTTGGAAAGTCATGGGGTTCTGCTTTTTTATCTTGAACAATGTTTTTGTGCTTCACCCTCCTTGGATCAATTTCCTGGTCAGGTTTCCCTCTTTTTGCATTTACTATTCTATTCCTTAACTTCTAATTGCTTCTTCTACTGCAGCTATTGTGTATGCTTCCTTTTCCTCCTCTGTTGATTTTATTAATTTTGAAGGACCACCCTGATAGTCCCCATATTGGTAAACTCTATTTAGATCATCCTTGTAGTAGTATTCATCTGAAGAGATATCATCATCATATCCCCACATAGGATCTATTGATAAGTTATTTACTATGGGTTGTTGATCATCATTATGATCTTCATCTTATTTCCATCTTTGGGCAGCAACACAATGTTCATAAGAATGTGGCATTCTGCAAGCTTCACACCAAGGATAATTTTCCACAAAATGGTTGTTTTTCCTCAATGGATCAGGTCTGTGTAATTCCTTGTTCACTAGTTTCCCATCCTTCCATTCTGTGTTATAAGGCATATCTTGCATTTTATACCTGTCATTTTTGTATGGTACCCGATTACTCTGGTTGTACTTAAAATTGTCTCTTCCATTATTCACTTGGAGGCCTTTTACCATATTCATAAGTTTGTATATTCTATCTTCTTCCTTGTGTTGCTTAGGCTCTTTTGGATTAAACAATCGAGTTTCCTCCCTTTTATTGATTACACCAAATGCATTCCTATCATTCTCAATAGTTATAGAAATCTTGAGAGCATGTGTTAAAGTAGCAGGTTTATGAGATCTTATTTAATAATTTGTCTTGCTATCAAAGGCACCCATATAAAAATTAATCAAAAATGCATCAACAGGTTTAACATCTCTTGGAATCCTATTTAGAACTTTATTGAATCTTTTATTGAATTCAGCTACAGATTCATTCTGATTTTTCTTCATACTTGTCAACTCATGTGAAGCAAAAGAAGTATCATTGTGATCACCAAACTGTTCCATGAACTGATTTACAAATGTCATGCCCAAAAGTTGGGCAAAAACATACAATCAAAAATTTTTATGACGCACTAAAAAGGATAACAAAACTATCACCATGGTAACATGTGTACGCAAAACAGTGCAAGGGGATAAATGAAAATAGAAATGTTACAAGGAGAGGAATAGCTTTCAGAGCTATCCTAAAGGATGCCTAAAGCTCTAAACTTGATCTGCACGCAAATCAAGGTAGTTGACCAAAAAGTCAACCCATGTTGACCAAAAATTCAACTATCTCCAAAAGGCATGAAACTGGAATCTAAGGGTCTAGAGAGTACAGGGGTTACCTGGTACAAAAATTAGGATAATCGGTCAAAGTTTGGCCATGGTTGACCATAAGTCAACCGTGGCAGGAATCGGTCAAGGTTTGATGATAACAAGCCCAAAACGTTAAATATCTTTTAAATTCGTTTCCAAAACTAAACCCCCTTCTTTTTAAAATTTATAATTATCTTCATAGAATTTAAGTAAGAACTAGTCCCGATCTGATCAAGTAAGGTTGATTATAAAATTAATTTAAACTTAAACATCTCAATGAAAATTTAAAAATTAAATCTATTCTAACAAAATAACCATATTCATATTAATAGATCTAATTTAGCCAAATCCAAAAAAATAAAACTATTTAAACAACTATAAAAAAAAAAACTAGGCTAAAAGAAAGAAGTAACATTAATAATAAATCCTCTAATATTTAAATACGTATATATAAAAAATATATTCTAATTGAAACTAACCAATCTAAGTTAAAAACATATTTAAGCTATTTATATATAAAACATCTAATTTAAACTATCCTATTGTAAAACAAATCTTAATCTAACTAAAGCTTAATTCTAAATTCGCCATGTTAATATTATATAAAAGAAAAATGATACAGTAAATATAAAAGAATTTTATATTTAAAACCCTAAATCTAAAACAAAATATCTATCTACATGTCAGTGGAAGGGGATGCGGCGGCCGAAAAGGAAGCGCGGGTTTGAAAAAAGAACAGAGGGCGGTGAAGTTGCAGCCAAGTGGGGAAAAGGAAGCGGCGCGGAGGACGGGCGGCGCAGTGGTGGCCACAGGCGGTGGCACCACCGCCCGCTAGCGGACAGACAAGGAGGGGAGGGTACAGTGGCTGGGGCGGCTGACACCGGCTAGCGGAGCCCCCCACTATGGGTGGCCTACAAGCCGCACGGCCCCCCCACAAATAGCGCCAAAGGGTTTGGGGGAGGGGTTTTGACCCTCCCCAAACTTATCTCCATTTTTTGTTTTAAACTGTTAAACAAAAAAAAACGCCCGACTAACAGCGCGATTTCATTCTAAAAAATATTTCATCTTAAATTGTTTTATATTTTTTTAAAACATAGTTAACAATGGTATATGTATATTTATATTTATATACATATGTTTACCCAGATATATATATATATATATATATATATATGAGACAAAAGAAATATTTAATTCTGGTGGAAATAGGATTGGTGAAGAACAGTCTGTATTTCTTCAAATAGGGGTACATTATAGCATTAATTTTTTTATTTTTACATCATCATAGGGATGTATAATTTATTCCCCACATATTGGTGGAATTAGATTTTAAATACAAGCACTTAAATTTTTTTTTTCTTCAAATTTTTTTTTGAGTAATTCATTTATCCATGCCTAACCCCTAACCTTCCATGGGTATAAACAAGGATGAAATAAAACAAATCCGTATTACATCAGATGACATTTATTTTTCCAATATACACTAAATAACAGGATTACAACTTATAAGGCCTCCATTGATGGATGGAATTTTTTTAAGCAAAATGGGTTGCATATACCCCTGAAAGTCCTTTTTACGAATCTGAAATAATAAAATCCATAAAATCATAAAGGTTACAATTTTCTCTAAGGTCTCACTACAACTTTGAATTCAATGAAAATTCTCCAAACAATATAGATTATAAATCTCCTTGATAGTCTTTATTCAAACTTGAAATAATGAAATCTTTAAACAACTAAGGTTACAAATGACCATTTTATAGTTGTTCCCAACTTTCTCTTAAGGGAAATCTTGTAAGCTCCTCCACCTGGATGAACCTGATAAAAGAGGGCTAACCATGGATGCTCACCACCCAACCTAGGCCTTTACAAGGCCACCCCCAAGCTTGGGGATCCAATCTAGTATGGGTTACAAACAGAAACACCCCACAAGCAGGAAATGAAATGGAGACTCAAACACAAGAAAGCTTCCCAACATCAGGATGAACATGAGGAAGTATCTCCAAGAGAAATTCCAAATACAGGGGTAGTGGTAGACCTCACTGAAGGAGAATGCCAAGAATACACATAGAATACACAAGCCTCACATGGACTTGATAAGGACCATCTTTACAAGATGTCCTAAATAACCTCCTTATACCTCGTAAATGCCCTCAGGCCCATCTTGGCTTCATGGGTATCATGTTACCCCAAGTTTTTCCCTCCTCACATGGGAGACTCTACACTTAACAGGAATCATTTACATCTACCCCTCCAAGGCTACTCTTCCCTCCTAAGGGTGAGTGTACCTTGAAGACCCATTCAAAATCAAACACAAAGTAAAGACATTGAGAAACAAATAAAGAAATTTTTGACAAAAAAATAAAAGCTTCAAAACACATAGGACTCCATTAATGGATTCCTTGAGCTCAAGAACACACATAAACACAAACAATTAACTTTAAATAAATCCAACCTTAATCCAAGCTAAGGTGTGAAGAGGAATGGTGTTGAGCTATCCTTCCTAAGCCCCTTCTCCAAAAGCTCCTTCAAACTGAATTTTGTCTCTAAGGGTAGAGAGTGGGTGAACACTCAACTCATCCTAAATCCTTTCCTAAATAGTCAAACCTTCAACATGAGCAAGGCTTAACCCAAAGGTGAGGTAACTCTAACCAACCCCAAACTAAACCACTTCCTAACTCTCCAAGTGTGAAGTCAAATGAAACTTGGGTAGAAAAGAGAGTGAGGTTAACCAAAGTCACACTCCTCTTCCAAATTCTCTCAAAGCTGAAAATGACACTTAAAGGGAGTAATAAATGAGTTTAGAGGCTCATTAATGACAAAAAATGACCCCTAACCCATAGGGTACCAAGTTGGGTGACTAAAACTGACCCCAGTTACCCTCTAGGAGCCCAAAAGACCCTCTAAAACTCACCCTGAAGTTAACCTACGGATTTCCAAGTCAAATAAATTCTAGAAACTTCTAACCCTAGGGTAAGCTTGGGTACTACTCCTAGATGACCTTAGTTAACCCTTGACTAACCTTGGTTTCCCCTTTACTAGCCATGTCAATAATTGAATTACAATAATTGCCAAACTTGGCACATTAAAAGAAAACAATAGACATGACTTAATCACATAAACATTTACTAATTTAATAACACACATGCAACCCACGTCTATGAAATAAACACATAACAATGAGGTCCATGTCTCTTTATATAGATAGGACCTTACAAAGCACGGGTATTTACATAGGTTCTAGTACTGGGTCCCCAATTTAGATCCATGGTCAACTTTTCTTGCACACTCAATGCACACATCAGTAGATCCAAAACAAAATGATATGAAACATAACATAACGTCAATAATATATGTAAGCATATAAGCCACATTGCATTTAGAACTGAAATATCCTAGCATTAGTTTCCTAAACCCAATTCATCATGTAACATTCATACATTTTAAATCCATATAAGACATCAACATAAACTAAAACTGAATCGAAACATAAAGCATCTCAAAAGTACCCTGATTACAAAATCAGGTGCTGAATATATAACACAAGATTCCACCAATCCTCAAATGTATAAAAAGTCTCTGATAGTCAAAGTATGTCAAAGCATAAACTACTGAAAGCATGAGAACAAAATAGTAAAACTATAACAATCTAATGTAGGCCTCACAACAAATTCATCCCAACTAGATATGGATCTATCTAGCAGACTTTTGAACCATTTTGTTGTATCTTCTATGAGGGATTGAGAAAAAAATTTCATGTATACATCCTCATTGAATTCATTAAATTCTTGGATAACATTTTTTAAATTTATATAATGTACTTCAGCTGATTCTGACCCATTCCCTAAAAATTTGGAATTGTACTCCTTAATTCATTCTTTATGTCATTAGGACATCCCCTTATGCCGCAAAAATCTAACTATCTGTATCTATCAGAAACCATCGGGGCTCTATTATTATTACTATTTTGATTTATGGTTCCATGTCTTTGATTCTTCCTATTTGCATTATGAAACCTTTGATTGTTCCTTGGCTCAAAATTCAAATTGGTATTATGATCCCTTGGGCCATAATTCTGATCCCTATCATTTTGATATCCATTATATATCCTTCCATTACTTCAATGTCTATACTGTTCATGTTGATCAAATGTGTTAGGATCCCTCCTATTGTTGTGGTTGTAATATTCTCCATTATCCCACAGTCCCTAATGATCTCTTCTTTCCCAATCATTGTTGTCTTTCTCAAGTCCTCCTCTATTGTCTGGTTCAAACAAGGGGTAGGTATGATCGTTGTTAAACACATGCCCATTATTCTTCCTATGAGGAGGATTGTAGACTTCATTTCTATCATCCTTAGGAGTTTCTTTATCTCTTAGTGATCTAATTGTATCTCTTGTTATTCCTATTTTCCTTAGTATCTCTTCTGGTTGCCTTTTGAGAGCCATAACCATTTCTTCATTCTCTAATCTTGCCTCAGCCGTCTCACAAAATACATCATCCCATTTGTTAGTTCTTTTCTCCTTTTCAGTCATTTCCTGATTTGGATCATGTTGAGACTCATGTCCTCTTCTATTACTTTGAAAAAAAGGATTACAATTTTCACTACTGCTCTCATGACTATGATGGCTTGAATTAGGGAATTGTTCACAAGCATATTCTTTATCATCCTTATTGGGATATAGAATACAAGGTACATAAGGCATCTTTACACTTGAAGTCCTACCTTTCCTTAGCTTTAAGTCTAATTCAAGTTGATTTGGATGCAAGGATCTTCTTCCCCACATGAAAATTATTAATAACAAAATTATGTAACCAATTTTATCACTTCTTTAAATTCGTAGAGTCAACACCTTGTTCTTAGAAGGAAAAGAAATTAATTGATTTGGTTTCTTCCTCAGTAGAGTATATGCTACAAAAATATGAATAGAAGCTTGAGTTTAAATATATAATTTTAAACAATGAAAACTTTAATAGAAGTTATAAGCTCTATTATATCAGATTTAAAAGCTTTTAATGATATTACTCATATATCCACTTCTTTATACTTCAATATGTAAAATCTAAAATTTTCAAAATCAAAGTAATGATGATTATTAAGATGCTTTAATAGAGAAGAAAAGATTAAAAGCTGAATTAAAATATCTAACTATAAATAAAATCTGAAAAATGTAACTCACCACAATTTCTTAATTTAATGAATCTCTATGCTGGTCTAAAAACAAAAAACTTGTAAAGTTTACTTGCAACTTGTTTCCCAGTAGAGTCACCAATCTGTTGGTGCCCAAAAATGCTGAATTGGATTTCCTTTGGACCTACCGATCCGAAGATGGGAAATCCAATTATTTTTTGCCAACTAAAGGGAATGGTCGATTATGATCCTCTTCCCCTATGCTTCTGGCTCTATAGGACCAAGGCGGGTGAGCCTTCACCTGAACAGGATTTTTATAGCAGATAACCTGTATATGGAACTCAAACTTTTGTCTCTCAAAGTATGACAAAGTACTATTAAGATCACAAAATTGAAAATAATATATTATTCCAATATTAAATGTAATATTGCAAGAAATTTAAAATGATTGATTGATTCAAGATATAAATTGGATAAAGTAAATGGATATAGTAGTTTAAAACTTTAAACAATGAAACTTTACACCATAATTCAGTAAACAAGAAAGATCAGTGATTTATCTAACTATGGGCAATAGAGTCAATATTATTTCAATCCTGCGTTCAACTTCAGAGACAGTTTTGCAAACAAAACTTATCACCTTAAAGGTGTTATGAAATGCACATAGAAACTAAAGTAAGTTTAGATATATTTCAATAGGGTATTATTTCTCAAATGATGGACTGATTGACTAATGCTTGAATCAATAGAATTTAACCATGCAAAAATGAGAAAGATTCCAATTGATGATACAATATATAAACCAAAATAGAGTATATGCACATCAAATAATCACTTTAAGGAATTTCTAATTGATTTATTTGAAGGACTGATTGTAAAATAATAAAGAAATAATTGCATGCAAGGAAGAAAAACCAAACATATCTCTACTTTCTTATGAAAACTGGTATATTGAATTCATGTTTACAGCATTTGATCCAGCTATTTCCATTCAACCATTCTCCAAATCTTGTTTTGATTCCCCTTTGTGTAGATTTTTGTATCTATATAAATATGAAGATCAAAAGGTACATTGGATCATCACACCTCTTCATAACAAAGCCTAACCTATAACCGACTATTTAAAATATTACAACCATTTGATAGCCTTATGAATAACAATAACCAACCAATTTGGTTATACCTGACTAGCCCAACTTCAGATTAATAAATCTATATATATATCCATCTATAGTCGCATTGGTAATCCCTTCCTAGTGCACTAAAGTTGATGGCTTTGTTAATGGTTTTCAAGTTTTTATATTTATCTGCTATACAAAAATATCTCTGAATATTGGTGTCGATCTTCTCCTTTTATATATTTTGATCTCAACTATAATATACTTGATTCCATATATCTATATCGACATACTGGTATGTAATATATATGCCTCTGATCATTGTTTCTCTGAGAAGATACGGTGCATTTGTCAAGTAGTTTCCATATTTCTCTTATATATCAACTTGTGTATTTTACTTGCAGCTTTAATTATTATAGAAACTTATTTTTGTACTGTGAATTGTGTCGCTATCTGAAAACAATAGCATAGAAGAGGCATTTGAATTCTAAAGACTGTTAGTCTTTCATTTGTTGTGGTTGTACATTGATCTGCAATGTAAGAGGGAGTCGATCAATTATGTGGTGCTGATAGAGGTGGTGACCATGCTGATGGAGGCATCCATGTTGTATTTATCAACCATTGACGATGCTAATGGACGTGGTGACCAGGTTGATGGATGTCTGATGGCAGAGAAATTACTGTGTATTTGTCTTAGTCTCCATCTTCTTCTCACACATAAACTTGTGTAATTTACTTGGATCTTTAATTATTACAAAAACTTGTTGCCTGTATTGTGGATTGTGTCGCTACCTTATAATCTATGACTATGTTCTAAAAGAACTCCAGCAGACTTTCAAAACTCAATAGTCCAAGTATAATGTGGATCATTTTTGTCCATAGTTCATTGGCACTGAAACTCAAAAGATTTTGCCAATAATGTGTTGGCTGGGAGTGATATATGTAAGTTGGAATCATATCAATGTCTCTATGTATTATCTTAGAATATGTTTTGAATTGCTACGGTTATGTAATGTATGTGGGAAGTCGATCCACTATGTGAACATGGCGTGGTATTTTTTGTCTTCATCGACCCTATCTTTTTCTTGCCACCTTTATAATGATGCTGACATCATTATCATTTTAGTACTCACCACCTTTTTCCACCTAAAACATTAACAACAATAGTCATGTTTTAAATATTAAAGTAGTGATCAAGGTATAATTATAATTATTAAACTATCTATAATATTAATAGTCAATAGATAAAAGAAGAATAATAATAATAGTTACTCATAAAGAAATTGAAATGAACCTGATCAGTATCATAATTTCTTATCCATATAATCATACAAAGATTTATAATTTTTGTTAGTTAGTCTTTCTTTGTATTAACTTATTTTCATTTCGTCAAAAACTTTGTTTTAATCAATAATAACAATAATAATAAATAACATACCATTAATAAAATTAATTTTTCCTTATAATGAATGGCATGAAATTCATATAAGTAGGCACACTAACAATATAACTTTTTCTCATGATGATTAATAAAGGAAATCATAAGTATATACTAATATCATGGAGAAAGAATAAGAACATAAATACTGATAGATTATATATAGCACTATGAACATTTTTAAGATGAACATAGTATTAATATAATTTTTAACCTTCTTTTAAACAACATTTTCCATAACATCGTTTATTCAAATTCCCTTTCATGTTCATAAGCACAACATATTTTAAAAAGATATATATACTTACT
>MU225191.1:255878-275506 GCA_018584345.1 Thuja plicata | reverse complement strand
CAACATTTTCCATAACATCGTTTATTCAAATTCCCTTTCATGTTCATAAGCACAACATATTTTAAAAAGATATATATACTTACTAACATCTTTTCCAATATTATTATCACACCATTAAAATAATGATTTACCTAGTCATTCTATAGGAATTAGGGCATAATATATGGGTGAAAAGGAAACATCATTTATCATCATTATTATTGATCAAACTATAACACATTGTAACCTTCAAATCATGATCATAGATAACAATACCATCTTGTCTCTTAAAAATAATAAACATTCAAATCCATGGAAGCTTAATTAAACCAAGATCAACCTCTTCAAAATACTAATAGATTGCTAGTTAAAACATTGAAGAGTATCATTAAATCAAAGATATAATTCTCCACTTTCAAAATATTATCTCTTAGGTCATGATTGTAAATTAACTGCTTTTACCGTTAATATGGATTAGTGATTTATAATGCAATGGTAAAATATGTAAAATTCCCTTTAATTGCATCGGGATTTATATGAAAACATATCATAAGACTTCAAAAGCATATTCAATGCTAATTGCAATTACATTATGTCTTTAAACAAAAAAAGTCACAAGATCAAGTTCCTAGATTCCCTTATTGAAAAATGAGCCTTAAGAAAATGATTCTAGGATAATGCGATTCTCAAAACATTAAACCATGAGACATATGAAAGTGAATGAATACATAATAACACTTTGATATGACAAAGATGATAGAAAATAGAAGCTATAAAAGACAAGTAGGTATATGTAAATAGTTACTTCCCTGAACAAGAATGGATACAAATCACTTTGTCGACATGGGTTCCACAAATATTTATGCCCAAAGTGTGGGACTGAGCTGTAAATGTTAGTCTCACCTTAATTCATTGACTATTTTCTTTAAGATCTTCAATATGTTTTTGTTTGTGGCTTCCGCTTGACCATTCCCTTGGGGATAGTAGAATGAAGAGAAACTTTTTTTAATATGGAACTTCTCACAAAGATCTTCAACATCTTGATTTTGAAAAGGTGTACCATGATCTGTGAGTATGGTTTGAGGAATTCCATACCGATAGATGATGTTATTGAGTATGAACATGGAGATCTTCTTACTAGTGATATAGGTGAGATGAATGGCTTCCACCCATTTAGTAAAGTACTCCATTGCTTTAATGATGTACTTATGTCCATTAGACAAGGTTGGTTTAATCTTACCCACTAGGTCAAATCCTCACTTAGAAAATGGCATCTCCATGAATCTGTCATTGTCTACACCTTTGCACATACATGTTGGCATCTGTCTCTACTGTGGAACAATAGTATCCCATTCGGATGATCTTCTTTGCTAACCTATTGCCACCTGTGTGGGCTCCCTCCACAAATTCCTTCATGTACCTTGGACAAGGCTCTCTAGGATTCCATGGAAGTGAGACATCATAAAAGTGTTCCATCTATACTTCTATATAGAGTACTAGCGAGAAGGGTGTATCTAGAGGCTTGGCAGACGAGGGACTTATTTTGGTTCCTAGACAACTCGAGTGGTAGGAAACTATTTTGGAGGTAGTTGTATATGTCATGGTACCATGGGGATTTAGGACCAACAAGGACACATGCTGACTCTATGATAGGAGATTTATGTACAGGTATCATGAGTTGCTATACCAAAAACTACAACCTAGTCTTGTTGTGTGGCATGTCGATCAAGGATGCTATGGTATTCATCGCATCTGATACTTTTTTTTGAACTCTTGGTACTTTCTCAAATATAGTGAAATGGAATGAAGCCCATAGCCTATCCATCTGCTCTATATATAGGATTAGCTTGTCATCTTTTATCATGTAGTCATTGTTTACTTGGTTGATGACCGATTGTGAATCATCATAGACTTTGAGGTTCTTGATCCTCCATTGTATAGTTGTCTTCACTCTGATGACTAGAGATTCATACTCAGCTATGGCTTTTGCGCATGGAAACTTGAGTTAGAAATATTTAGGGATTGCATAATTATTGGGAGTAATGAGCACTATCCCTACTCCTGCATCATGGTTCATGCATGATCCATAAAAGTATAGTTTCCAAAGCTCTACTACTTGTTGTACTTTGAGAATGGAGCATTTGGAAATTCAAACACTATACGTTGATGATCCTGTATGGGTGCCTCTACTATTTGGTCTACAATTACTTTCCCTTTGATAGATTTTTTGTCCATGTACTCTAAATTAAATTTGATTAAGATCATCACCCATTTAGCGAGCCGCCTGGTGAGTGCTTCTTTACTGAGTAAATACTTCAGGGGATCAATGTGTGCTATCAGCTTTGTTTGATGGCTCAACATTTAATGTCTTAGATTTTGGGAATAAAAGACTACTGTGAGGCATGATTTTTCAATTGGTGAGCAGTTGAGCTCATATCCTACCAAAGTTCTACTGAGGTAGTAGACATCTCTTTCCTTTCCTTGGTCATCATGTTGTGCCAAGAGCACTCCTAGTGTTGACTTAGTCACTAAGATGTACAAAAGTAATGGATAGCCTTGAATAGGTGGCACCAAAATGGGAGACTTCAATAGATAATCATTGAATATTTGGAATTCTTTCTCAGATTGTTCTATCCATATGAATGTCATATCCATGTGTAGTAGATGTTGGAATGGATGGCACTTGTCTACTAATTAGGTGATGAAATGCCTTATAGATTGAATATATCCTTGTAAACCCCTTAGTTGCCTTAGATTGGTCAGTGGTGGCATGTCAAGTATGGCCTTAACCTTTTCTGGGTCTACCTCTATGCCTTGATGTGATATAATGAATCCCAAAAGCTTTCCTACGGTGACCCCGAATGCACACCTTTTTGGATTTTTTCATACTTTATATTCTTGCATTCTATAAATTTGGGTTCCAACACTTGTAGGTGATCCTCTATGAGCATTGACTTGGCTAGTATGTCATCGACATAGTCTTCCTTCATTTTTTGAATGAGATCATGGAAGATCGTGGTCATGGCTCTTTGATATGCCACTCCTAGATTTTTAAGGCCAAATGGCATTACATTATAGCAGTAAGTGCCGCCAAGAACATGTAAATGCATTCTTGTGTTGGTCTTCTGGTGCAATTCTTATTTGGTTATATCACAAGAAGTCATCCATGAGTGATAGAATTTGGTGTCCTATTGTTGTTGGAAATATATAGTGTGCCCAGTGACTGAGAGGGGGGGTAAATCAGAAACCAATAAAACTTAATCCACAATTAAATTGAATGATTAACATGCATAGAACTGAAAGTAAAGAACACATAACATAGTATTTGATTACCCAAAAACCTTCCAAAGAAAGTAAAACTAGGGTGGGGATGATACCCACAATATTTAGTACTGCAGTAATAAATTTGGTCGATTAAAGCTTACAATGACCACTTATGATTGTCTACCCTGGTAGGAGCATACAAAGGATGTGTTAGGTCCACCTTGTTAAAGGATTTATTACAATACAAAATTTAGTGCAACTCTGTTAAGAGATTTAGAGAAAGGACTATTAGGTCCACCTTGTTAAAGGATTTTGTTGATCCACCTATGAGAATGAATTGGTTGTTGATCTACTCTGTGCAACTGTAATTGTTGATAATGATCCTTTGAATATAATTGATCACCTAATAGTGATAGATGAGTCTCTGCTGTCCAAAATACTTTTGCACTTAGTTAATATGCTTTTCGCATGTCTTCTGCACATATATTCATCTTACAAAACTTTCCACTTACTACTTACAACATTCACACGCTTGATAAAACAAGTTATCTTACATATATATCATATGCAAATATACAACACTGAATGTCGGCTTCCAATTATAAAATAATATATAACAATATATACTATGTCGGCCTCATAACTATCACTTGAGTCATACTATCACTTGGGTGACTCAGAATGTCTTAAGTGTTTTGGCACTAATTGACAATATGTCTTTCCATAGGGTCTACAATCTCCCCCTTTAGCATTAGTGGAAAAAACACTTTATCATTGATTTCTGTAACTATTAAGTCAAAATCTCCCCCTTACTGACTACTCAGGTTTTGACTCTGTTCTTCTACTTGGGTCTGAGTTTCTCTATTTTTGTATTTTCAAAACTATTTTGTATAGTATATTTTCTCCATAATATATACTAATCACTATGTATACTATACAATATACAATGATATCCTTTTGCCCCCTTGTTTTTGACAAAATACCAGAATTGTATTTAAACAGTGATCCCAAAGTAGGATAGGAAGTCACTATGTACCTTCATAATTTGAGACAAAGTGTTGTCCCAATTCTCCTGTAGTATCTTCATTATATATAATTCAATTTGAAGGTCTCCAGACAACTCTACCATAGTTTAAGCAATAGAGAAGTTGTTTTCATGTAAGAGTTTCTTGGCATGTGCAATATGTTTTTGCATGGTCTCCATGTGGGGTAGTAGCTGGATCTGTATGTCTATGAGGGACTCTCTATTTCTTTCTTCTTGTTTCAATAATTCAACCTGAAGACCTATTAGATACTTGATTTTTAATAAATGAGATGAGCTCATGCTCGGGTCAGTTTCTAATAGCTTTGCACTTTCCTTCATGTCACTGTCAACCTTTGCTAACTTATCTTTGATCAAAGTGGTAAAGTTGGAGGAGTCACTCAAATTTACAAATAATTCTACTACTTTGTCTATAGTGGCTTCAAGAGTGTTGATGGTGTTAGTTAGTTGCACCTGATCAATTTCAATCTTCTTTGCAATGTTTTCAAGAACCTTGTTCTCAAATTTCTTCTCTGCCTTCTCTATTAGCTTCTCTTGACCATTCATGTCCATATTGAAATTATGGACAATGTCAACAAGTTGATCCAATATTTTTTCAGTCTCATTGACCTCAATCTGTAAAGCATCAACAAATATGCTTTTGATGTATGTGAGTACCTTATTTCTCTTTCTTTCCCTTCTTAGCTTTTGTTGTGTAGCTCTTTTCATCCATAGCTCACCCAAAATTTCCATTTTCTCTTCAGAAATATTATATTGATCCCAGTTTAGAAATACAATCTCTTCATCAAGATCAATCTCACCAGTTTTTATTAACTTTTATTTTCCCTTTGCCTTGGGACTCAGGGAATGAATAAGTTCCTTGCTTTTACTTTCCTCAACCTTGCTATCAATGTTTAGTCCTACTAGGTCATTGACCTTTACTACATCAGATGATGGTGTACCAATTGTTGGACTAATGTGAACTAATGAATCAATACTGGCAGTAGAGACATTTACCTTATCCTTCTGTGACTTGGGAATGCTTTTCTTAGTATGATTGGAGCATGTTGCTCAATTGTTTCTTGGTCTAATGGTTCTTCAGTCTTATCCTTTCTCAGAGGTATGATGTTCTGAATTGTAGATTGGGGCAATGATGCCATTACCTCAACTACTATCTATTTAGCATCTGACTCTTCAATAGCCTATACCTCAGGTAGAGCATCATCCATATGATCTGTACTGGGGATCTATGTTTTATCATCATCAATTTTCTGCTCAAAGATTGTTTTCCACACTAATGTGGCTCACTTCACTACATCTTCAATGTTCTTGTTCAGAATCTGAAATGCTCTGAATCTAGGTGTATGATTGTTTTCATACCTTAACAAAGTTTCCTTCATTTCTTTTCCCTTCATTGTAGGCATAAATTTCTCTATGTCCATGTTTGTTGCAACTGTAACATTTTCCATTGAATCTTGACTTTCCATTGCTCCAACATTTATTTGATGTGTGTCCTAACTTGCCACAATAATTTCATGAAAGCTTGTTGTTCATTTTTGCTCCCTGTTGAGAAGTTTCACCTTGTTCAATATAACATAATCTAGTCTGTCCATTATGTCTAAATTTTGTTGTCTGATCTATGCTTATTTGTGAAATATTTACATTCTCATTTGCTTGGTTTTCAGTATTGAGTTCAGTCTGTAGTCTGTCATTATCTATCCTCAAATTGATAACTTCTTGTTTTTAATTATTGAGTTGATTTACCAAATCAGTTTGTTGAATAGACAAGTGATGGATTTCATTATCTTTTTCTTCTAGCCTTATACTCAGAAATCTTTTGTCTTCTTGTGTTGTATTCTTTTCATCATCTTCTTTGTTCTTCTATTCTATGACTTCACATATCCTGATTGAATGGATTTCTTGTTCTCTTTTCATTTTTATTATTTCTTCATGTAAATTGAGATTCTTTGCAAGTAGTTCTTCAATGGTTGCATCAGCTTCTTCTGAGCTTCTATCTTTGCATATTTCTTCTATACTTTCTCCTATATAGTTCTTGTCATTCATCTATACTGCTAGTTATTTTCTTCATTTAAGAGAGAGAGAGAGAGAGTTGCTCCTTTAGTTTCTTAACTTGATCCATGGCTACATTAAGATCTATCTTCTCATTCTCAATGGCTTTCTCCAGTCTATAGGTTTCCATCCTTTCTGATCTTTTCTTAAGATGTCAAACTTCTGATAAGAGAACCAATGCTCTAATACCAATTTTTAGAAATATGTAGTGTGCCCAGTGACTAAGAGGGGGGGTGAATCAGGAACCAATAAAACTTAATCCATAATTAACTTGAATGATTAACATGCATAGAACTGAAAGTAAAGAACACATAACATAGTATTTGATTACCCAGAAACCTTCCAAAGAAAGTAAAACTAGGGTGGGGATGATACCCACAAGATTTAGTACTGCAATAATAAATTTAGCTAGTTAAAGCTCACAATGACCACTTTTGATGGTTCTCCTTGTTAGGAGCATACAAAGGACTTGTTAGGTCCACCTTGTTAAAGGATTTATTACAATACAAAATGTAGTGCAACTCTATTAAGATTTAGAGAAAGGACTATTAGGTCCACCTTGTTAAAGGATTTTGTTGATCCACCTATGAGAATGAATCAGTTATTGATCTGCTATGTGCAACTGTTATTGCTGATAATGATCCTTTGAATATAACTGATCACCTGATAGTGATAGATGAGTCACCTGATAGTGATAGATGAGTCTATGTTGTCAAAAATACTTTTGCACTTAGTTAATCTACTTTTCGCATGTCTTCTACACATATATTCATCTTACAAAACTTTCCACTTACTACTTAGAACATTCACACACTTGATAAAACAAGTTATCTTACATATATATCATATGCAAAAATACATTACTGAAAGTTGGCTTCCAATTACAAAATAATATATAACAATATATACTATATCAAACTCATAAGTGTCACTCAGGTCATACTGTCACTTGGGTGACTCAGAATGTCTTAAGTTTTTTGGCACTAATTGACAATATGTCTTTCCATAGGGTCCACAGTTGTGAGATCTCTATCATGTCGATATTCGGTAAAGGAAAGTCATCCTTGGGACAAGCTTTGTTTAGATATCTAAAATTTGTACAAATGTGGATTTGACCATTATGCTTGGTTACTAGCACCAGATTAGGTATCCAATCTGCATATGGGATTGGTTGTATGAATCTATAATCTAGTTGTTTCTTCAACTCTACTTTGACAAGTACTATGACATGTGGGTGCATCTTTCTCAACTTTTGCTTGACAGGTTTGTCATTTGGTAACAATGGTAGATGATGTAACACTAGCTTCAAATCTAGGCCTGGCATCTCATAGTAGGACCATGAAAAGTTGATTTTCCTTTCTTTGAAGAAGTTAATTAACTTCTCTCGTTCCTCTGATATGAGTTATTTTGCTAAATAGATATTCTTTGGATTCTTTTAATCGCCTAGGTTGACTTCTTTTGTTTCCTCAGCTAGTAATGTTGACTTTTCCTCTGTTAAGGGGAGGAGGTCCTACTTTCCATCATCTATAACCTCAGTGAGGTTTTCACTAGAAGATACATCTTTTATTGTCTTTTTCTCATTTTTCTGTCAAAAAGCACCTTGCGGTTTTCACATTTTGACTGTTCTTTTTTATTTTTCATTTTCTTTTTTGACTGGAAAGAGGATCTTCCTCCCCAAAATAGGCTGATCTATCAAGGTTAATAGAGAAAGTTTCTTTGTGATCCCCTGATGGAAATCCTTCTCTGAGTCCCATGAATTTTTCAATGTCTTCATCATTTTCAAAGGTATCAATGTCAGGTTGTCCTTACCGATCCCATTCTATTAGTTCAGGATGTACTAGACAAAGGTTCTTGTGGGGGGGTTTCTCTGATTGGGTAAATGGGACTATGGTGATAGTTCCTATGAACCTGGAATGTGTTGTGAACACACCACCTAAGGAATTGTTATTGATATGTTTATCAATACATGGTAGGTCCTCTGTGGTCAATTGGTCAAACATATCCTCAAGGTGTATAGTGCTGACTGACTAAGGGGAATAGTCTGGGATGGTTGGTTTAGAATTTTGGATGGAGATCCACTCGTACTCATGGGAATAAGTTGCGCTATAATTCTCATTTTATGTCTCACTTTCCTCTTCATCTTGGATAGCTTGGTTAAGGGTTAATCGTGAATAAGGTGTTTCCACTTCAAATGGCAATAACTGTTGGAGTATATTGCTGATTAAGGCATGTTATAGGTTTTTCCCCCAGTGTAACTCTGAAAATTTCTCTTGATCTATGGGTATGTCTCAGGTGGTAGTAATGGTTCTATGTTTCCCATAGCCTAACCCTCTCTTACCTCTTTGGGTTGGCGGTAAAGACACTTCCATTAGACCTTGGTGTCTTGGCCCCAGACCAGTCGTACCATCATACCCAAAGTTTTGTAGCATTATGAAGTTGGCTCCATATGTTGACATGGGTATGTGTGTCTGAGGTGTTTCTTGTGGGTCCTGATACAACCAAGCCTTTAAATTCAGACCAAAAGGGTTCTCTTCTGCAAGTTCCCCCCATTTGACAAATGTGGTGGGTGTACATCTAAACAGAATAGGTTCTGGGGTTTCAAGTTTTGTCATGAATTATGGCATGTCGTATGACCTTGGGCTTTGAGGCATGTTGTTGATGGTAAAATATTCCTCATAGTTTTTCTCACCACATCCTTTGCCTGGAATGGATATCTTCCCCGCCCTTCTTGTTACATCCTTGAGATTATAATTTGAGGTGGAATAAATGCTTGTCTCATGGTTTAAAGGTACTTGATTTCCAGTACTGCTTTTGATGGTGTTACAGTATTGGAATGGGTTTGGATCTCCTTCAATGATAATTTCTACCCCCTGGTGTGGGAACCCTATGCACTCATTATATGTAGAGGGTACATCTTGCATCTCATGGATCCATGGTCTTCCCAGTAACATGTTATATCCCAACTCTAGGTCTAGGATTTGGAATGGGATATTCTTAATGATTGGGCCTATTCAGACTGGTAGTATGATGATACCTTTGGAAAACCTTTCTTCTTCATCATAGACCCTAACATTGATTCTCCTTGTGACATCAATGATGGATTAATAATAGCCCAACTATTTTACTACTTTCAAAGTAAATATGTTTAATCTGGATCCACCATCGATGAGGACTCTACGGATCATGTGTTTGTTAACTTGGATGAGTAGGTGCAAGGGATCATTATGTAGAGGCTTGTGTAGTGGCATGTCATGTTCCATAAAGGTTGCATACTTATTGGCATATATGTGGTTCACCATGGTTTGGAATCTTTCCGTAGTTATGTCCCTTGGGACAGCTTCATTTTGGAGTGCTTAGTTGAGAGCTATCTTGTGCTATGGGGATATGCACAAAAGGTTGAAAATAGATATCTAGGCAGATGTGTGCTTTAGCTGATCCACAAGATTGGTCTGTGGATCATAGGTTGTTGTCTAATTAGCTGGTATAGAAGATGTAGAAGGCACTCCTTGTAAGACAACCTTGGACCAGCATGTGTTGATAGAACATTTAGCATTTGGGTCTCTGATACTAATAGTGGCCACACGACTATCTAAGGGATTGATGCAGTTGATGGTGTTATCAGTATTAGCATAGGTGTAATTAACTTGTTTTGATTTTCCACCAGACCCCATGGATTTCCCTTTGTTATGATCATGGAATGTGTCATGGAAGATTGTATGATTAGTGGTACCCTTGGTTTGGGCATTTTTGACATCGATGACCCCTGTGTCAATCAGATCTTGAATGGCATTTTTTAATCGATGGTAGTTGGGTGTCTTGTGTCCCTTTACCTGATGAAATTTTCAAAATTCATTATCATTGTACCACTTTGGTTTTACAACACCATGTTCATATTCTCTGATTTCGGGTAGAGTGATAGTATTGGATTGTATTGGCTTTCTTAGGGCTGAATCTATCGACTCCCCCAATGGTGTGTAGTCTTGTTTTGGATATAAAAACCATTATGGGCATTGTGCAGGTGGTTGATTGTTTTACATAGCTATTGTTTGAATAGGGGGTGGTTGGTTCAATGTGTGCACTTTCTGAGTGGGCACCATGGGTTTTTGGTTTTCCATAGGTTATCCTTGTAGTGACACCTTTGGTTGAGTATGGTTGATCATCTTTACATCAATGACACCACCACTGGTGACATTTTTTTTCTTGTTCCACCACTTGGCTTTATCTTTTGTAGTTTTGTTTGTGTTTGTCTGAGTAGGGTATGCAAGGATACCTCTTTTGACTAGGTTTTTCTCACAGCAAACTCCTCTTTTGATGAGTTTCTTAAAGTTAGGAGCCAACTATAATTTTGTAGTAAATGGCATATCTGGGATTAGATTGTTGACAAACATGTCATATTTTATTCTATTTTTAGTGTTCCTCCACCTTTGTAGGAATTTCACAAAGGATTCTTCATCTTTCTATGTAATGTCGTAGAGGTCCTTGATGTTGACCTTGCATTCAATATTATGATGGAAGTGAGCAATGAATTATTTGGCCAACTCTCCCCAAGAAAAGATGCCATGAGGTAAGAGTGAGAACCATTCCATTGTAGGTTCGGTTAGAATTTGTATGAATAGTCTCATTAGGTATGTTTCGTCATGTGCAACCTCAATGCAACTGACAAAGAACTCTTTGATATGTTCAACAGGGTTGGTGTTGCCTCTGTATTTGTCAAAATTGGGTACCGAGAAATGAGTGGAAAATGGAGACATGTGCAATGAATGATCAAAGGGTTATGGGTAGAAATCCTCTGTGGTGTAGGACTTGGTTTTCCCCTAATTCTACATGTCCATCATTTGTTTTTTTAGACTTTTCACTTTCTATATTAACATGTCTATCTAAGATTGAGGAATATTGGCGGCATTGAACCTCTATGTTGTGGTAGGTATGAGGTTGCACCTCTCTATCCCTTGAGTTGGGACATATTATCTAGTCCTTCGGACTTGATATTAGTTCCCCAGTGTGTGATTCTAATGTTGGGGCATTTGATTGGTCCACGATTGTTTTTTTTGTTGTAGTTGTTGGGGTTGTTGGGGTTATTGGTTTGTTTGGGGTTGTTGGGGTTATTGGTTTGTTTGGGGTTGTTGGGGTTGTTGGGGTTGTTGGGGTTGTTGGGGTTGTGGTAATCCCTATAGGAACAAAGGTGTATCCTTGGGTGGACGTTGTCTAAATGTCAGACCCATAGAGACTGATCCCTATGGGAGTGAGGTATTGACCCCAAGGCTAGTAGAGATTGACTGTAGTATCGGAATAGTCATAAATAGGTCTTTGTTTATTTATGGAATTGATGACATAGCATGAGATTTTGATGTAAAAGGCCATAAGGTCAAGGCTTGAGATATACTAGTGACCAAGGGTGTACTTATTTGGGATCCTATCATGCTTTTTTTGGACAATGTGCTAGCTTGATTTGCAAAGCTAGTCTGGTTTGACACAGTCTCCGCTGATGTCACTATCGTTGATGATGGAAAGATTTGGGATATCACAGGTTCCATTTGAGAGGGTCGAGCTGTCTTTTGGCTTCATAGAGGTTTCTTTGACCATTCTATTGACACATTAAATTTAGCGAGGATTTTGACTCCCTTTTTAATCAACATGGCTAATAGGGTATGTGCACCAAGTTGTGAACCAAAAATGGGGGTATAAGTGGACACATTTTTTCTAAAATTGGGTAAACCTGAAATTGGAATAGATGTTTGAGGGTCATGCACTCAAAATAAGAATATGTGTAAAAAAAAAAAATTGTATTTCTGTGAATATCGTTTCTAAAATACTATTTTTTTTAAAAAACCAATAAGATTAAGAGGGTCAAACTTTGTGCGCACAAAAACTTGTTCTTGATTTTTTCAGAAAAACATAACATAGTTGTTTATGTGCATTGTACAAAAGATATAGTTATATTTAGTATTTTTAAAATCCCTTCGGTAGGATGATAGGTCAGATTAATATATAGAAGTTTGTATTTTTTTGTAGTTTTCTGATGAGTATTTTTTTCTGTGATTTTTTGAAATGACCGCATCCTAAAATTTTGGTACTTGTTCGTGTGCTTGGCATAAATTGCATCAAAATAATCAAAAATGAAAAAACAAAATTTAAAAAAGCATATAGAATCAAGTGTAGAACAATAATATGTAATTTATTTATAATTTGGTTAAGTATATCAAAAGTTATTAAAAAATGGTAGACATATGTCTGTGAGAACTGTCAAGACACTGGTAAAGAAAATTATAGTTTACTATGCTAATGTTGTCCAAAAATGTAAAAACTTATATTGTTAGAAAGCTAAGAAGACATATGAGATTATTGTGAAAATTATAGAGCTACGTTGTTGACAAATTACAAACCTGATGAAGATAAAGTCGAGAATTCATCTTAGAAGATGAAAAAATGTCTAAAAGAACAAAAATGGAGGGAAAATGAGCCTCCAAGCCTTTGGGTCATTTTCCAAGCCTCTTCCCAAGCCATAACCCGGTCAATTTTCTAAATTTCAAATAACCCAATCGAGTTCAAAAAAGAAAAAAGTATTTTTTCAACTCCTCAATAACCCAATCGGGTTCTACAGATTAAAATGCACAATTTTCACTTCTTCAAAACCTGATCGGGTTATGAAGAAGTAAAACTTATCCATTTTACTCTCTCTCTCTCTCTCTCTCTCTCTCTCTCTCTCTCTCTCTCTCTCTCTCTCTCTCTCTCTCCCTCTCTCCTTTTTTCTTAGTTTTTCAGAACCCGATCGGGTTCTGAGGACTTAGGAACATTGGGCCTTTATGTTCACATAACCTGATTAGGTTCTTAAGTCCTAAGAACCTGATTAGGTTCTGTTGAATTAGGAACATTTCTTGCTTCAACAGTCTTAAAACATTCTTTGCAATTTATCTTGAGGTCCGACTGATGTTTTTTTGTTGTTTTGTGCCACTAACATACAGATCTGCACTTTTTTGCATGTTTTTGGTTTGCAATGATTGAATTTTGTTATTTATTGGTGTTTTTGATGTTATTTTACCATTGTAAGTTCTCATTTCAAGAAAATGGTTGATTTGTTCTTATTTTTTGGATTTTATGTTCACATGTTATTCTATGTTCATGATATTATTCGTAGGGTCCATTCAATACGAACAATGGAAAAGAACAAAAGAGGATCAATTGGACAATGAGAGATAGAAAAGGAAAGACAAAGGGAGTGCATGAGGAGAATATGACAAGGTACATCATCAAATGCATGCAATGTAAGTGATGAAAATGAAAATGTTAATTTTAATTTTAATGTTAATGTTAATGTGACAAATGCACCATTTCAATTCGATGTCATTAATGAAAAAAATGCACATAATGAAAATGAAAATGCTCAACATACACCAATTGAAATGATGGGGATAAATGCACCTAATTCATCTAATGAAAATGTAGAGCATGCAATTGTGTTAACACCTCCTTGAATAATTCATAGAAAACCAAAGTTTTTAATTGACATTGATGAAAATATTTTGAGGCCAATGCATGATAAAATGTCAGAAAGAAATTGTAGAAGAATTATTAAAAATATTTGGAATAACTATTTTGAAAAATTAAATCAAAGTGGAAAATGTCAATTAGTTGTTGAAATGATTAAGAATATGAAATTTAGAGAAACAATGAGTATTGTGGGGTTGAGAACATCTAAAAATAGTACTGAGAGAACCATTGTGAGAAATCTATTCAATGCACACCAAGTCATTGGCTCAAAATCACGCAGTAAAGATGCTAATATTACTCAACGTGTCCTCACATCAACTATAATGGGAAAAGAAATGAAAAAATCTCGTATAGTAAGAAAAACAAGCAAGTCATTAACAATAGGTAGATCAACATTACAGAGAGCCTTACATAGGAGAGACAAAATTGAGGATCCAAATACTTATTCTCTTTGGTCATTCTCGGGTAGACTCCCACACAAAGACAAGGTTGTTGTTGATACATTAAGAACATTAATTGAAAAGTTTTTGCATGACAACACAAGGGTTTCACCCAACCAAAGAGATGTTATTAGGAGGAGAATCAGATCTACAAATCGTATGACACATCCAAAACACTTTTTGGATATGACATAAACATAATTTTATGAAAGATTCCTACAAAGATTTCCTCAAATTAAAATTAGTCAAAGATTATTTGAAATGACAAAACCCTTTTCCGTCAAGAATAATCATGTGTGCACCACATGTTGTTGCAGGGCACATATTGAATTTTTCATGCATTATGATATCTATCGTCATGTTTGTTGTACTTTTCACACTAACACTATTTTGTAGGAATGTGGTCTTCAAGCACCTCTTACATCATTAAGAGATTTTATGTCATGTGTATTATGCAATCAAGATGATGGTTGCATTTATTATAAGATGATGTGTTTGAATGGATCTTGTAGTGCATGTGGTGGTATGAGAAAGTTGTGTATATGTCACCATCTAGAGAGTATAAATGAGATCGTAAATACATTAGTTTCTTTTGGAAAATATAAGACAATAACTTATGATCTAAAATATAGAAAAGAAATTAAGAGATGTGAGTTAGTGAAAAATGATATATGCGTAGCTGATTTTATGAAGATATTTAAAGAGAAACTAGTTTATGAGTACATACGTCATTAACATAGAGCTAGGTGTTTGGATGAGCAATTCAAGATATGTAAGGACACTTTTCCCCTTGGTAATATTGTCTCCATTGTTGATTTTGCTGAGAATTATACACTTAAACCTCAGAATGAAGTGCAAGCATTGTATTTCCATTCTATACAAGTGACAATCTTTGTACATATATAATTATTGCATGCATATGATAGCACAGACGTAGATAGAAAGATTTTAAGAGAGTATCACTTCTACATCAGTGATGATCACACACATTCATCAGAGTTTGTGCAAGTTTTCTTCAAATTTTTCTATGAGAATTTAAGCGAAAGAGGTATTGAGTAAAACCAACACATAATATGGTCAGACAATTGCACCTCACAAT
The DNA here is from genome assembly GCA_018584345.1 of Thuja plicata. Lineage (NCBI taxonomy): Eukaryota > Viridiplantae > Streptophyta > Pinopsida > Cupressales > Cupressaceae > Thuja > Thuja plicata. Next base: position 260,145 of record MU225191.1, on the reverse strand, counting down.
TAAAGAATGCAAGGATGTTCTATTGGTTGAGTAGGATGCATGTGACAAGTGGCATTCAATATTTTTGGAATTTCACCAAGGTGGGGCATGGAAAAGGCAATCATGATGGTGTGGGTGCATGTGAAAAAAGCGCTCTTTCGAGAGAGGAATTACAATACGAAGGTGGTAAAAAGTTAATAAATGTAGAAACAATTGTGCAATGGTGCAACTATACAATGGGAACAGGTAATGAAGGTAAGTATATGGTTAATATATTTCTTTAGTTGATAGGTGAGTCTAACATTGAAAACTATCTAGATTGTTGTACACTTACAGGATCAAGTGACATGCACTCATTTAGAATTTCAAATGCAGCATCATTGGGTATTTATACTAGATTAATGACATGTTTTTGCTTGTCTTGTATGAATTTTGCGTTGGAGGAATGTGAATCAAAAGAGTGGGTTGGCGAATATTCTTATATACCTTTGCAACTGCTTGATACATATCAACTTCCTAGAGCACTACAATTGAGTCAGTTTGAAGCATCAACAGATTTTGATCACATATCTGACCTAGTTGAACTAGGTAATTTTTCAATTTATTCTTCATTTTGAGATGAACTCTATTGAACCTACTTGAAATCATTTTATTAGGTGGTTAAGTGTTTAGGGTGTTAACTTATCCCTCTATAAATTGCAGTTCATGTATATGCAATTGTTTCATATGAGAACAATGAGGAAGGGATTGATTACTTTTTGTGTCATTGTATTGAGGGTAAAAATAAATTGAAAACTAAAGTCATTCATGGAGAGGGTATTGAGTACCCAATAGGATCTGGCGTTGTGATAGGGACATGGCTTAGAAGGTACGCTATCAAAATATAATGTGTTCTTATTTGACGACTTTGAGACCTCTTACCATCATTCTATTACACATTATATGTTGAATTTTGTATTAATTTATGCTTCTATGAAATTCAAGTACCCTATCCAAAAATTTAACAAGTGGTTGTTTGAGGACTATGAGACACAGACATATTTTTCATTAGTCAATACTTCTTGTTGCAAAAAATATTGAATTGATAAAGTATATTGGTAGACCTCGTAAGAAGAATTTATGGAAACTTTGTGAATCTAAACACAAGGCAATACATGACACAATAAGGGTTAGAGTTGATCCAGAAGGTTCACTCAATTATTTTTGGGCCATCATGAAGAATCATTCTACAAAATGGTAGAATTATTTTGACAATTTTTTATATAAATTTTTTGAAACAATCTAACTTCACTTTTTTGCAAATATAAATGACTATGAAGTGGTCTACATGCATATTTGGAGACCACATTTTGTATATTGAAAGAAGATAAAATTGTATATAAAAGTGGCCATGGGTTGATTTGTATATACCGAGGGTCCACATTTTGTATAGTTTATTGTGTACCATTTAACTAAGAGGATATGAGTTAGTTACAATTCATTACAATTATAACAATGGCTCATGCAGTGGATATCTCATGTTTCTCTAAATTATAATAATGGTTCATGTGTAGTATTTATGTATGTATGTTCATTTTCATATTATGTATTTATGTATGTATCTTTGGCATGCCTTGTATTTATGTATGTATGTTCATTTTCATATTATATATTTTCCATGTATTGTATGTATGTATGTATGTATCTCTCTCTTTCTCTCTTCCAAAGAAACTAACTTGAAAATATTCTGTCAAACCAAAGTAATACGAATAATCTACAATTAAAATTATGGTGTTATATGTTATGCTTTGTGGACATTTGAATTGTTTTACTTCTATTGCTGCCCAATTTGGCTTAGTGCACCTTGGGAACACTGCAGTCAGACTTGTGCAGGAATGTTCTTGATGGTTCCCAAGAAAAAAAAGGTCTCCCCTAGTTTTTACCTGACCAACTGGAGTTGATGGAGCTGACGATTTGGTCCTATGACGAATGGTTTGAAAGATGCACCATTGAGAAACTTTCAACTAAGTAACAATGCAAATTTTTGCACCAACTGAGATTGGGTTGCCAAATAGAATTCAAGTGTAATCTATTGTAATTGAGCCACATACATGTAGGTCTTCCCAAGATGTTCCCTGTGCACTTCACAGAACTCTGATATCTCTTACGAGGTCTGAGATATGGCTCTCCAAATATTGTTGCCCAATTTGGCTTAGTGCACCTTGGGAACACTTGGGTCTGACTTGTGTTAGAATGTTCTTGATGCTTCACAAGAAAAAAAATGTATCCCTTAGCATTTACCCAGCCAACTAGAGCTGATGGAGCTGAATTTTTGGTCCCACGATGAACGGTTTGAAAGATTCACCATTGAACAACTTTCAACTGAGTAATAATGCAACTTTTTGCACCAACCGAGATCGGTTCACCAAATGGAATCCAAGTGGAATCTCCTAGAACTGAGCCACATGCTTGTAGGCCTTCCCAAGATGGTCCTTTTGCACTTCACAGATCTCTGATATCTCTCATGAGGTCCGATAAATGGCTCTCTAAAAATTACTGCCCAATTTGGTTTAGTGCACCTTGGGAACACTTGGGTCTGACTTGTGTCGGAGCATTATTGATGATTTTCAAGAAATAAAAGGTCTCTCCTAGAATTTACCCAGCCAAGTGGAGCTGATGGAGCTGGCGGTTTGGTCCCAAGATGAATAGTTTGAAAGATGCACCATTGAGAAACTTTTAATTGAACAACAATGCAAATTTTTACACCAACTGAGGTCAAGTCGCCAAATTGAATCTGAGAGGAATCTCCTAGAAATGAGCCACACGATTTTAGGACTTCCCAAAATGTTCCTTTTTCACTTCATGGATCTTTGATATCTCTCACGAGGTCTGAGATATGGCTCTCCAAAAATTGCTGCCCAATTTGGCTTAGTGCACCTTGGGAATACTTGGGCCCGACTTGTGCCGGAATGTTCTTGATGCTTCAAAAGAAAAAAAAGGTCTCCCCTAGCATTTACCCAGCCAATTGGATTTGATGGAGCTTATGGTTTGGTCCCATGAAGAATAGTTTGAAATATGCACCATTGAGCAACTTTCAATTGAGCAACAATGCAACTTTTTCCACCAACCAAGATCAGGTTGCCAAATGGAATCCGAGTGGAATCTCCCATAACTGAACCACATGCTTTTATTCCTTCCCTAGATGATAATTTTTCACTTCATTGATCTCTAATATCTCTCACAAGGTCTGAGGTATTCTCTCTAAAAATCATTGCCCAATTTGGCTTAGTGCACCTTCAAAACACTTGGGTCTGACTAGCGCCCAAATGTTCTTAATGCTTCGCAAGAAAAAAATGGTCTCCCCTGGCCTTTACCCAACCAATTGGAGCTGATGGAGCTGATATTTTGATCCCATGACAAATGATTTGAAACAACAATAATGAAAAAATTGCATAGCAACTTTTAAAAGTTGCTTGACAACATTTGTGCAACTTTTGACAATGTTGCAAAATGTTGCTATTATGACCTCTAGACCTATTGAAAGGACTTAGAAGACCCTTAGATCCTATAGTAGGACCTTTATTAGACCAAAAACATCAAACAAAATTATCCTATCATAGGTCATGAGTCTAATCAACCTTAGCTTTATAAAGACACCTTAGATGGATTAACTTTACAGTGAGACCAATCTAATCAAAATGAACGGTTGATCTCTAGGATCTAACCATGATTACAAATATGTGAAGATGAACCCATGAAGACTCCTATCCATGACTAGTGTTTCTTAGGTTCCCCACACCAAAGACCTCTATAACTTCCCAGGTGTACCCAAGGAACTTATATGTTTGAAGTTAATCAAGGGGTTCAAAATTGCATAAAACATCCCTACATACACTGTCCAAGAACAAAAACCAAACTCTCCTACTCTATATTTCAGTCACAAAATACTTACAAAAACAAAGATAAATTCACTTAAGTCATGGAGTGCATACATATAGATCATGAAAGATACACCTAAATACATTGTAGTACATCAAGCATTAATTCACTTAAATCATAAAATTGCTTATGTCCTGGAGCAAACATGTAGTACATACATTATGAAGCATAGACATGAATTCACTAAATTCATTCATGTAGGTTGTACACATAAATTTAGGTTATGAATCATATACATTAAGTACACACAAGTACATTAATTTATAGAAACACACATGCATATACACAAGTCATGTGAAACAAGAATACACTTAAGGCATAAACATCCAACCAACAAATTCAAGGATCAAATTTGAAGTTTCATATATAA
>MU225191.1:236630-255486 GCA_018584345.1 Thuja plicata | reverse complement strand
ACAAGAACAATTCAAATGCTAAGTCATATATCTTATCTCAAAATAATATCAAAATAAATAAATATTGGGCTGTAATTTGTTGACAGTTGAATTATTGATTACCTCATCTCTTTCTCCTATGCTTGGGTTGAATGATAAATGAAATGGGCTCCGTCATGGGTGAGATGGACTCCTAGAAAAATGGTGAGGTAGAGGAAGGATGGGCAGTGGTGAAGGGTCCTATAATAGGAAAAATAAATAATACAAAATAGATGTTATAAACAAGAAATACTAAAAAATAAAAAATGCATGAGCTAAAAAGAAAATGCATACCACAACATGAGTTGGAACTCCTATGCTAGAGGGATCCAAAAATATTGATGAATCAGTTTGGACATTTTCCTATATGGTAAAATAGAAAAGATGTTATAGTCGAGAAATACTAAATAATGCAAAAAATGTATACACTAGATAATACAAATGCATACTGAAGCCTCAGCTAGATCTCCTATGCTTGGGCTGAATGATAAAGGAAATGAGCTCCATCATGGGTGAGAGGGAATCCTCAAAAAATGGTGAGGTAGAGGAAGGACGGATAGTGGTGAAGGGTCCTATAATAGAAAAATAAGAGAAGGATTATCCGGATTGTATTCATGGAGGTCAGAGGTTAGGACCACTTTTGCAGCAGGTAATACGATTGTTGTAGCCTGGCAGTGAGTATGTTTTAGTGTGTTTACCCTTATCATGGGGGGATTTGGAGTGCTTTTAGGTTGATATTAGGTGGTATGGATAGTGATGAAAATATTTGGGGTGCTTATTAACCTAGGTTGTATATGGGTTCTTGTCTATGGTGAAGATATAGACTAGTATATGGGGACTGACGTAGTATGATAGTGAAATGACAGAGAGTAGAGTTTACTAAACTATCAAGTGAATGTTCTTTGAGTGATAGGATAAAAACCTTGTGATAAGTTGAGGGGTTCTTGGGGTGTCTTAGAAGTTATATTTTTGGAGTCTTCAGAAGAACATGGAGATGTATTGAAGGATTGAGGACATTCATAATCAAATATTGTATTCATGATTTTGAACAAGAAATAAGAGTAAAATAACGATGGTTGGATGTTCTAGATGATGTTCAAGGTTGATTTAGAAGCCAATAGTGATTGGTTTGGGTATGCATCTATTTATGAGTTCAGCATTGGTTGAATTGAGTCCAAGGATGGAAGGTGAGAGTTCAAATCAGTTTGAGTCATGATGGCTGGACAAGGAAGTGAACTTGTTCAAAAGTATGATGTCTAGGATACCAAAAGCCAGGGACCTTTGTTGAAGCCTTTGTGTTCAACCTAATTCCTTGAGGGAGTACCATCCTTTTATGAATTCCTTGATTTGAATTACATTAGAAAAAATTCTTTGACCATAAATAAATAGCAAACAAACATACACTAATTCTTTGACCACAATAAGTTACCACCATACAAATTATTAAGATATGATATTTTGAAAACAACGTACTATTATATTTTATGAATATTTATAAAAAAATTACCTCATGTGTTTGAGCTACCCATCCATGTCTACTAGAAAGAGCACTCCTTGGTGTGCTCATACCACGAGTTGCACCTTGCAATCATATTATTCATGTACAAATTTAAACAAACCTATGTCAGCTCTATACCATAAACCATTGACAACAGATCATTTGGAAGGACCATATCATCCGTAGTGTATGCCTGACATCTTCTCCCTCAATGTACACATGAATGGGTTGTTGAACCATCTTCACTCACCTGACTATCTACCCCATGACATATACCATTACAACTGATGCAGATATACTCAATGGGATGGGTTGACCCTAGAATTGTATCTGATGATAATGGAGTTGGCACGGGATGAGATGCTCCTAATGGTGCATCTGATGATGATGGATTTGGCATGGTATGGGATGATCCTAATGGTGCATTTAATGAAGATGTAGGTGGAACATGCACTCATTCATTCTCTCCAACTAACTGAGTTCCATGTTGGATAATGACATCAGTCAATGAGGCAGCTGCATGAAGAGTCTATATATCCATAGACTCCTTCACCACTACTGGGACCACAACATGAATGAGGGTTTTTATCATAGTATGCCTCCTCTCTTGTGGTCAGGTAATCCTATTTTCCCCAGGTCTATCCTGCACAGAGCCTCTCCCTCTACCGTGGAACTCATGAAACTCAAAGTAATTCAGCTTCTCGCCGAGGATAAACTCACAGTATAACTTCCTCAAAAAATATAAAGGAACCTCATTATTATTACAAGGTGGTTGGTCAAATACCATGTACCACCTATCCCAAAAAGCTGATTTCATCCCCCTATGAGCACACCAATGTTTAAGAAACTATTTTGTATAATCTTCTAGGGAATTTCTAGTATTAGGATCGATAAAAAGGGCGCATATGTCACATTTTTGTATGTCTTTTCTTTTCACATCCTCATATTATAAACCATCAGGATAATATGTATGATACCTATCCCTCCATGAACCCCATTTTTTCACCTCTTGGGACACCTCATTTTCACTATTAGACATTTTTTCTAATGTAGTGGCAAGGGTAGAGTGATGTTGAAGACCGGAAGCCTTCAACATATTCACTAATATATTAATGTGTGCACTATTTTGGTTAAGGCATTGCACAAGGTCCTCTTGTGATTCATTTACCTGATCTAATGGCACATGTGGAGGGTCTACGGGTGGTAGTGGTTGTGGACGAGGAGAATTTTGAGGAGGGTTTATGGGTGGCGATGGTGGTGGACGAGGAGAATTTTGAGGAGGGTTTACGGGGGTGGTTTTTCATTTATTTTTCTTCTTGGGTTGTTTGATGAATCTGATATGAAATTAATATTTTAAAAAAAAAAAATCAATAACATAACCTAATTTGATTACAAATGAAAAAAAAAACAATAAAACTTACCTTTGTTACGGGGTGCCATTGCTTGAAAATGTGGAAATTGTTGAAGAAACCTTGTTTTCTTCAAAGCACGATCAGGTTCTGATGTGTTTTTTCCCTCCTCCACTCAGTTTCTCTGTGGTTTAGGTGTTAGAAATGGCCTAAGTCATGGGCTTTGCAAAATATAATATGTTTCTAATAACCCGATCAGATTATTAGAAACATAAAAAACCCGATCAGGTTATTAGAAACATCAATAACCCGATTAGGTTATTAGAAAGATGGAATTTTTAATAATATTGTCTAGGCTTGGTTACCAAGCCTAGTACAATTTCAAATTTTCAATAACCCGATCAGGCTATGTGAAATTTGAATTTTTTTAAAACATGTGACCACTTTTTTGGGTCACAACTTGGTGCACACACCCAAAAACCTTTCAGGATTTCTCTCTGCCACGGCATCAACTACTTGTTCTGAATAGGCATCTTTCTCTATGTCTTCAAGCTCCTCCTTTGTGACATCTTGGAGCAGTGTTGGTCTACGGGGATTCTCAATGTAAAGAGAAGGACTAGTGTTTCTAAAAGGGTCATCCTCTCGCTCTTGTTCCCACAGGGGAAACTGGTTGATGTAAGACTCATCAGGTTGTGTCCTAGCCTTCGACCTAGTGAAATGTCCTCCATAGGGTGTATAAGACATAGTGTTGTCCAGTTTTTTCTATCTAAAATCAGTAATATAAAGAAAACAAAAAAGGATAACCTTTCTAAGAGAGTTTGATTTATGTTTGGACAAGGGTAATTCTAGGGATAGATTTCAATTTCTCTTGATCTCAAAAGACTTGGTGAAATAAGATATAGATTCTGACTATTGCCTTGGACAAAGTGGCTGATAGAGATTGATGATTTGAGATAATAGGATCAAGATAATTGAGTCTAAATTTTTGAATTAACGATGTTTTAGACAATAATCATGCTTTCAAAGAATGGATGATCTTTAATGTTTAGAGATTCACACAATATTCTTCGCATTTTTTTGGGATGTAGACACTAATCTTTTACACAAAATGGGGAATCTTCCCAAGGTTTTTAAGAAAAAATAGATGTTCAAAGTTTCCTGGCTAAGTGTGGAAAACTTCCACCGATTGCGATAAAGTGATAGATCAACTATGGTAAATAATAACTGATTGTAGTAATTTAAAAGCTCAAGTGTGGCAATAAAATGGTTGATTGTGGTATAATTCTGTCAATTGCGGCAAGATGCAGGTAATTATGGCAAAAGGAGATAGTTTAGGAAAAGATCTCAAATCTAGTGTATCTGTCTGATAAAATTAATTTCTAGAACAAGAATTCTGATTGTAGAACAATTTTGATGTTGACAGCCTAGACTTGAACATGTTGGACTCGTTTTACTAGTTTTTGATGTTGGTTTTGCATTTGTTGGAAACTAATCATAGAACAAGCACAATAGACAATATGTTTCATAATCTATCACGGGTCTTGAAACAAGGACAAATAGTTTAATCTAGGTTAAAATTGGCTTGAAAATACAATGGTATATGACCAATGCTTCAATGTTCATTAGCTCACACAGCAAGTGTCACACTACTAGGACACAAAGGTCTACGACGTAGGTACCTATGTTTTTGTCATTGCCAGATATTGTTTTCATGCTAGTGAAGATCTCTTTGACTACCATAATATCTCAGAACACATATGTTGGGGATCTTGGGGGGAAATTATGTAACCCCTTGCACTATAATAAGATATTTTTTTGGAGGTGAATCAGGTTGGCCTCTATTTAACAAGGTTGTAGTAGGGTATGTGGTGTTTATCCAATTGGTTTGTACGTGTGTGACTCACTTAAGAGCCTAGTTGACCATGTTGGCTACTTAGGGATATTCACTCAATCCAAGATATCAACAACACACCTATCCCAAGCTTGGATAGATATAAAATGGAACTTTGGTTCACATTTTGTTTATATACTGATTAGAAGGATTATCGGTTTAAGGTCATTCTCTGAGGAAGAAGCGCATTCTCCGGACACCTTTCTAAAATTTATAAAAGTTTTTAATCTAACAAATTTGTGCAAGTGTACCAATGACCCAAGACATAAGGTTAATCTATTTAAACACCAAAATTCCAAGTGTGAACTAAGCTAATCACCCATACAAGCACCAATGTTCAATTTTAAAATCCAAAGTAGGTGATGATTTGCTTGTTCGATTTAATGCACCAAATTGAAAGATTTTTTGCCTTTGTTCAATTTTTAACCACAATGTCAATTTTAAGCACCAAATTTTGAAAAGTGAGGTTCAAAATGTTTGCATGTATTGTTCATTTTAAGCACCAAAAACACAAACAAATAAATTTTAGGTTTCTTTGTTAACTGTTTCCTCGCCACAAGCTGATAAAAAGTGATTAGTACCAAAATATTTTAATTAAAAATTGAAGAATATCTGGTGACTCTAGAATTCTTAAGAGCGTTAAGGCTAATGGTAACCTTGTACTTAGTTGTGAAACATTTGATAGAATCAAGATACCTATTGTAAGCTTCGTTTTGATCTTCTGCTGTGATTGCCAAGATGGCTTTTTGTTGTGTGTGGTAGTTAGCAGTTCTTCTTATGGAAGCTCTCAATGATCTAGCATCCGAGGTGCATCTAATTATCCTCTTGGCCATTAGTCATTTGCTCAATCCTGCACAGAAATCAAGAAAGAACACACAAAAAGAAAACTTTTCAAAGATCTTTCTTTTTTGGAAAATATTTATCAAAAAAATTTAAATAACAGAGAATAAAGTCCTTGTATAATTTCAAGACCTTTCCAAAAATGTAACTATTTTATAAGAAATGTTGATTTGTGTCCAAAATTATTTTTTTATGAAATATCATAATAAAATTATAAAAATTTGTAAAAAATTTAAAAAAATCTGAATTTTGGAATTAGCTTTATTATGTTGACAAATACCTACAAAAGAAATTTTAGATAATAATTCCTTAATTTGTACCCTAGGGACCCATTTTATCAAAACAAACCAGTTTTAAAAGATCTATTACTTTTGCAAAATATTTTCACAGAAATTAAAATCACATAGAGTAAACCCCCTCTATAATTTCAACACCTTTCCAAAAATGTAATATTTTTGAAAAGAAACTCTGATTTGTGCCCAAAAATGATTTTTTATGAAATATCATAAAATAATTATCAAAAAAATAAAAATAAAAAACACGAAAAAATATGAATTTTGGTTTTTGGCCTCCTTATATCAGTTTCAACTTGAAAAAACAATTTCATAAAAAATATTCCATGCGGTTTGAAAGATATGACCAAATTTCATGCGGGATGTAAGTTCACATCAAGTTCACCAAAATGTATAGGTTTTGTTTTGTACGCTCAATAACAAGGTATAGTAGCACTGATTTAATGGCAATAAATTAATCAAACTACTATGAATGAACCTACAAACAATAAAATGACAAGCAATCAAGGAGGAATACAAACAAATGCAAACCAACAAAGCTCAAATCTTTTATTGTCTCTCTCTACTTCTGAAACGCTATGTGTGTGGTGCTCAGTATTGGTATGGGAAGCATCTATGACTTAGGCTCATCGAGAATATGATATTGAATGTGTGATCACAAGAAGGCTTGATGCTTGAACCAATCTGAAAGAGTAAGGGCGCATGAAATCTTGAAATCTTGGATGTTTAATCGTAAGAAGGCTTGATTCTTGAACCAATCTGACAGAGTAAGGGCGCACGACAGCTTGAAATCCTAGATCCTTCAAATGGTTATGAAGGGTTTATTATATAGAATATGGAAATGATATGAACGGTTGAGATCAATCCCAGAGATTAGAGGATGAACAATTGAGATCAAAGGGAACTAGACAAGCCATCAATAAACTCCACCTCCTCAACTTGGAGAGAGGAGATAAAGTTTGGTTAACTGAACAATTGATTATGAGTTACCTTTTGAATTGAAAAGGTAATTTAGAGTTACCTTCTTTTAAACTGAAGAGGTAGGTGGAGTAATTCATGCAATCAAAGATCTGATCAAGAGTTTTCTTTTTTGAACTGAAGAAAGGATTTAATTGAATATTTAATTCATTTTTGTAATTAAAGTATTCAACATGTGAGATAATTGAATTCTTTTTGGTTTAGACTTGAATTATTGAATGAAATTAAATTAATTTAATTAGAAGAATTAATTAATAATTTTAAATATTTAAATTTATACTTTAGGAAATTGAATTTAATTAATTAATGGAGATTAATCAATTAAGGTTAATTAATTAAATAAAATTAATTATTTAATTAATTTCAGGGATTTGATTAGATGATTTGGGGAATGAAATTAGAAGAAAGTAGATGATTAATTAATGATTAAAAAACTATTAATTAATAGATGAAAATTAGTGTTTGTAGTGTAAGGTCACAAGTATGTCCATTTTAGGGTATCTACACTTTAATTCCAAAAGTTGATAAAGAGGAAGTAGAAGACCTACTTGTAGAAGTTGCAGATTTGTTGGATGAGTTTCAAGATATTGTATCTGATAATGTACCTAATGGATTTCCAATAATAAGAAATATTGAAGTCATCAAATGGACTTTATTTTTAAAGATAGTTTTCCAAATAAGGAAGCCCATAGAATGACTAGCAGAGAGTGAAGAGTTGAGTAGACAAGTGCAAGAGTTTTTGCAGAAGGGATTGATTCAAGAGAGTTTGATTCCATGTATTTTAATAGTAGTACTAGAACAAAATAAAAATGGAGAATGGAGGATATGTACAGATTCTCGAGCTATTCATAAGATTAATATTAAGTATAGGCTTCCCTTGTCAAGGATGGATGCCATTATGGATTGTTTAAGTGGAGTTGAGTACTTCATAAAGATAGATATAAAGAGTGGTTTGTAAATTATATAAGGCACTGAGAGGGGGTTTGAATCAATGCAACCACAGATCTACAAAATCTTTTCATCAACTTCCAAAGTAACAAACATGCAAAGCTAAATATAACATAAAACCATATCAAAATATCCATCCATGGAATCAACACAAAGATACCAATATTTTATCATGGAAACCCTTGTTAGAGGGAAAAAAAACATGGTGGGAATTATCACCCTCAAATCTCACTACTGCACAAATAATATATGCCATGTTAAGAGTATTACATCACCTTGTTAAGGGTATACCCGGTTAAGAGTATCTCTAGCCCAGTTAGATGTTATTACAAAAATCATGTTAGGAACTACCCTAGTAAGGGATTTGAAACTCCTTCTGAGAGTCACCATGTTAGAAGATTTATTCTTCAGACCTATTAGGATCCTTCTTACCCTGTTAAGAGTAACCTTCTTAGAGAATTGTGATTACAAGCATGTTATAACTTTCCTTGAGAATAAATTTAAATGAAATGATATGAAAGTAGCACACTCTGCATGAAAGATCTACTTCAGTACTTCTCAAATCATTGTTCTTCTCATACAAACATCCACTTCAACTACTTCAATCATCACATCAACAAAAAACCCAATAACAACTACATCTACCTTCAATTTCATGTCTTCTAAACACTTTTAGGTCAGTGGAATAAACCTAAAACATGCTACCTGAGTTGGCCTCCAAATCCTAAAAAAAATACATAAGAGATAACTTCAACAAAGTAAATTGAACTCCTCAAGGTCATTCCTCAATAATTCAACACTTAAACTGGTCGGTCTTTGACTTTGAATTCACCACAGAATAAATATATCTAATTGAATAGACAGGTTTGACTCTTCATTATTCTTACAAATATTACTGATGTTTGCCTTAGATCTCTTCCTATCTATTGAATCTTCTTACGTGATCATAGATGTAGTTAAAACTAATTTTATAGATACTTTACATTTGATCGCATCATCTGAATCCTCAGAATTATCATCGTACACTAAATTTACCATCACAAATTGTGTTATCACTGATACACTAGATACTTAGAAAATTCTTGTGTAATCACTTTTATCACATGTATATCTGATTCAATCAACTTAGAAGACTTGGTTCCATAAATGATAACACTACTAAATTCATCCCATGATCTAAGATATGATCATCTTCATCATATGCCAACAATCTCCCCCTTTGGCATTGATGGAAACATTTAGAGAAAATTTGCTAGGTGTCTAACTATGCAAAACAAGTACAAAAATTTTTAGGATAGCTCCCCGTAAGGTAATAAAAAAATGTCATGCAATGTCATGTAATATATTGCACTTGCAATATCTGTACTACTCTCCCTTAATTTTTCACCTCTATACTACTCCTCCTTTGACAACAATGTCAAAGGTACTACACAGATAACAAAAATTCAAAATGTTATTGACATAGTAAAATATACCTATTAAGCTTCGAAACCTGTGAATCATTAACCCGAGTGTCTAGTAGGTTCTCCATGATAAGTATATGTCCATGCAGAAAATGTGAAAGCTCCTCTTATCCTTCTATAGTGCACAGAGTAGGTGAGACTAACACTATTCCATCCTATTTAACACCTTTTTTTCAAAAACTCCAACTTAGGAATCAATGGACTTTGTAACTCCACCAAGTTTTCAATCCTCTTTTCTTTCTCATCCCTATAACCCTTAAGCTTATGATTTATTGCACTAACTTGTGCTCCAAAAATTGTAGTTGAACCATCAATAGGATCAAAATTTGTTGTCAACAGCCTTAGCTTCTAGTGAGCTTCACATCTCTTCCTATCTAAGTCCTTCAAAAATTGTGAAAATTCAGAAGTTGAGGTAATAATCTAACCACCTTTGGCTAGAGAATCTTTCACCTTGATCATTTCCATTTTTAAGGTATGTCTATTAACTATAGTAGACTGATCCAACTTTTCTAACCTCTTCCTTTCATAATATTTTTTTGCTCTCATTGTTGTAGCATCCTCTAGAATTTTCATTTTCTCTCTAGTAGCTGCCACCAATTTACCTAACTATTCAATTGGTGTTGCCTTATCATCATACTTAACTTCAAGCACTAACTCAGATAGTATGTCTCTTCCAGTTAGTATAACGTGTGCCTCTTGTTTGATATTCTCCTTCTTTTCTTAAGACTTCATATCCATAGCAACATACATCATTTCCTTAGGACTCATTGTGCTCAAATCTATTTTCCCTTTAATAACTGGTATATCTTCATCCATTCCAATAATGCTAGAAGAAATATACTAAAAAATTATTACCTTTTATATCTCCATGTATGTGGTCTTCTCCTTATGCACATCTTCAACTTCTGAATTTCCACAGGTTGCCTTCATCACCAGTACCTGTTGCTATTGATCATCTACATGTATTTCTACTAATATTTATTTGGTCATATCCTGACCAGTTCCTCTATTTTATTTCCCATTTTATTTTTGTTCATGTGTGTACTTAGGTGCTTCCTCCTATTGCTCTATAGTGACCCTTTGTTCTTCAAGAATGTACATGAAAGGAACATCACCTGTGGTGTCCATGGTATCATTTGGCTTATCCAAACAAATATTATCAAGTGTGATCTTCACCCCATCAACTGTCCATCCTCCATCAGTCTATGTAATCACAAGTTCATGATCACCTTGTACTTTTTCCTCTTCATCTTTTTCCAGACCATCTTCCTTTTCTTTGAAAAGACCAAACAATTTCTTCAAGATACTCTTATTTTTCGCATGCACTAATTGACAATCACCAATCAGTAATCTTATGATTCTTGACTTAGTATTGAATGCAGGTCTAACTTTCTTAAGTGTCACATTGATTTCCTCTATAGACATTTATGGTTGTAATTGCACTAAGACATATTCAATTATTTCCTTGTGTTTCTTTAATATTTTATGCCACCTAGCTTCAATCTTAGCAAACAGAGATGTAGGAATCTATCCTTGTAACTCAATAAGAGCTTTACTCAATTTGTGAATACTAAACACAACTACATCCTCAATCTTTGTCTGGTATTCTTCATTTACCTTTTCATAATACTTTCTTACACCAATAAGTACACCCTACTTCTTGACTCTTGTAACAATATTTTTAACAGAGATGAATTTTCCAAAATCAGGCTTAACAGTTTTAGGTGTAGGAGCACCAACCACCTTTGAATTTTTACCACTTTCCTTCATCTTCTTTTGTTCTTCATCATACTTTATTCATTTTTCTTATGCTTTTTCTTCTTCTTTAATTTTTTAAAATCTTTAATCTTGCTATTTATTTCTCTTGCCAACAACCTTCTTCACCTTTTTAGGCTCAGGTGGTGTAGGTTTTTTCTTCTCTTTTACCAGTACCTTTATAGGAGGATTAATTTTCTCCATCTTAATTTTTACTAAGGCACTTCTTGTTTTCCTACCAGTTGGGACACTACCAATTGTAGAAGAAATAAATTCTAAATCTTCACCTTCTCCTATGGCTATTTCTCCAGATGTTCTAGCCTTTTCTGTAGCATGTCTGGCTCTTGCCTTGTTTATGGCTTCCTGTGTGAAACCTTTCTTCAATACAGATTGTGCAACTTATTTTCTTATTTTCTTTTCAATCACTGGTTTGGTCAATTTGTGATAATCCTTAAAAGATCAAAAGTTGTCA
This sequence comes from Thuja plicata, assembly GCA_018584345.1. NCBI lineage: Eukaryota > Viridiplantae > Streptophyta > Pinopsida > Cupressales > Cupressaceae > Thuja > Thuja plicata. The sequence goes on along the minus strand of MU225191.1, from coordinate 243,981 downwards.
TTAGTATACAAGGAAATAGTTTTGGACCATTGGTCACAGTGTACATCGACAGAGTACACTAAAATATAGTTTATAGTGAAAACCAAGGAAGATAGTTCATAGAGTAAACCAAGCATAGAATGTCTACAGAGACATCACCGAGCACATTCTATAGAGTATACCAAGCACCAGTCTACTGAGAGACATTTTTAATCCCAAGAAAATAAAATCTGAGATACACGTCAGCTAAATCACTTTAGTCTTAAAAATAACTTTATGCTTAGCTAGAAAACCATTTCCTAAGGATCAAGAAAAACATAAGTAATAGTTTTAATTAGTTTAATTGATTGTATACATACAAACTAGGAGATCAAGGTCAAGTTGTAATCCTTTGATCATTAGAGTTCTCAAGAAAAGCATGAAACCTAATTAGGTCACAATCTTGTATAAATAGATGTAGTAATCAATCAAGATAATGATTAGTGTAGTCGCAAAAGGACATCTATGGATCAGATAGAGGTTTTCATGCAGAAGAACAGATAAAGCAGAATTTAGTTATCAAGAAATACATAGAAGGATACCAAGCAGAACATAGTTATTATCCATCACAATAGGTGACACATATATCTTGTGAACTTAATGGATCTGTAATCAGAAATTCAAGATTACAAGCTATCAGGTCATAATATTTTTGTCTACTCTCTAACAATTGTAGAAAATAGAAGAAATCCTTCAAGAAGGTGGACTTAGTAGTCTTATTGTAAATCTCTTAACCGAGTGCACACATACATTGTGTTGCTAAAATATCTTAACCGAGTAGACCTAACAAGTCTAACATGTTACTCCTAACAGGGTAAGATCATCAGAAGTGATTACAATTTGTCGCATTAACCAGCACCTTCCATTCTGTAGATAGTGAAGCTTTGTGGGTTTCATCCCCACCACAATTTTTACCTTCTAATAGGGGTTTTGGGCATTATCAATTCTTGTGTCATGTGTAACTAAGTTTCATGAATGCTTCTATGATTGTTTACATGCACTTACATTTATGTTTTGATATTACATGCATGAGGTAGTAAAGCAACAATGGTCAGTAATGCAAGAAAAGATTACTAAGGTTTAATTGGTAAAAATTTTAAGGGTATTGATTCACCCCTCCCCTCTCAGTACACACCCTTCCATTATTCAAAAAAAAAAATTGTAAACTTACATGCTCTTCTCCTTATAAGTTCCAAATTTGGGTTCATTTGGATCTACTAGTTTTGATAATAGATCTTTGTTAAAATATTTAATCTTTCCTTGGTTGTATTTATTTAACTTAGGATAAACCAAGGTATCCTACATTTATTTAATTAGGAGACTCCTATGGAATCCCTACATGTATTTTGTCTTCTAGTCTAAGTGGGAGGACATTTCATTTCTTGTAATTCCTTTATGAAGAAAATGGTGGAAATAATGGAGTGGTGTGTACTAAGAGGGGAGGGGTGAATCAGTACCCTAAAAAATTTTATCACTTAACCTTAATCCTTTTAGTAATCAATTGTATTACCAACCATTTGTGCTATTCTATCTTTGTGTCTGTTATATCAAATCATAAACTCAATTAACATGTAAACATTTATAGAAACATTCGTGAAATGTATAGACACATGACACAAGATTTGGTAAAGTAGAAAACCTTTGTTAGAAGATAAAAACTATGGTGGGGATGAAACCCACAAAGATTCACTATATGCAGAATGGAAGGGGCTGGTTAAGGCTTACAATTTTGATCAGTTCTGATGATCTATCCTGTTAGGAGTATCAAGTAGAGACTAGTTAAGTTCTACTCTGTTAAGATCTTTAGCAACACTGTTTAGTGTGAACTCAGTTAAGAGATTTACAAAGGATTGTTAAATCCACCTTTCTCAAGAATTTCTTCTATTTTCTACACTTGTTAGAATGTAGTCAAAAATATTCATTGACCTAAGTATATGTGATCTAAAATTGTTGATTACAGATCCAATAAATATTACATGTATATTTATCACCTATTGTGATTGATCAATACCTTTGTTCTGCTTGGTAGCCTTGAATCTGGTTATTGATAACCTGTTTCATCTTTTGTTGTTCTTCTACATAAAACTCTTATTCTAATCCATAGATGTGCTCCTTGGCTATAACCATCATCACACATGTGTTCTGATAGATTACATATCTATTTATACAATGAGTTTGACCTAAATGAGTTTTACGTATTACAATGATAACTCTATGATCGAAGGTTTACAACTTGACCTTAATCTCCTAGTTTGCATATTTTCAATCAGTTAGACTGATTAAAACAATAAAAATTACATTACTTATCCCTCAATAAATGGATTTAAAGCTAAATATAAACATAAGTGTTTTATCTGACATGGAAGTTAGATCCACGTTTCTCAGAATTCTAATTGTCTCTCAGTAGACTAATGCTCAGGTTTCTCTGTAGTCTATTGGGTTCCTTTGGTATCTATTATGTTAGGTTGCACTATAATCTACTTTTTGGGTTCCTCTGTCGGGTTGCACTTGTAAGATTTTTGGGTTGCACTATGTCATCAGGTTCTCTTGTGAACTTGTCTGTCGGGTTGCACTAAACCTAACTTTCGGTGTTGGTGTTACCGACGGTTTCAAAACTATTTTTCCTTTCATACTAATGGCATAAATATGTCTTCAGTAAAATATTTTAGCCTCCTTAAGAGTATATTTCTACTTTGCACACACCTATTATGAATGGTGGCATTCATATATTTGTGAGTCACTTAGTAACTCATTTCCTCATCTCTATTTAAGAGATGTTCCTCTCTCTCATTCTAACATTACGATGTTATTGTAAATGAACTACTCTCTCTCTCTCTCTCTCTCTCTCTCTCTCTCTCTCTCTCACATTATTAGGATTTTCCCCAATCATAATTCATAAGGGTTTTTTCTTTTATTTTCCCCTTTCAAAACTTCTTTTCTCCTTGTCTTGGCTCTTTGGTGTATGCTCCAAGTTTATGCATTTCTCATGGTAACAATCTTCTATACAATTATCTCTCTTGGATTCTTTTTTTATTTCTTTTCTCTTGATTTTTTCCTTTCATGGTATCAAAAATGGAGGTTACTAATCCTTGTTTGAGTGAAATTTGTTGGAGTTTACCATTTTGGGGAGCACACCTTATTTTGGAAGATTTTTTTTGAAGGGAGAGAAGCTTGAGTTTCATTTATTAACTCATTTGTGGTTGCAGGTTTCTCTAATATCTATATTTTTTCTTTCTAACCCTCTTTGAAAGGCTTTCCGCCAGATATTTAACTGCATTTCTTTCAATTTAGAAAAAAAAAAAAAAACTTAACCTCGGTCAGGAAATTGCAAGGTTAAAGTTTATTTTTCTTGTCTCACATTTCATTTGTGGGTTTTTCTTCCATTTATGTGCATTTGTATTGATAAAAGTTTTATATCTCACGATTACTTGAAGGATAATATAAATCCATATTTAATAAGTTTCATCTACATGATAAATCTGAATGTGTCTGCATTTCTCTAACTGTGTTTGATCTGTAGGTTTCTCTTAATTAGACTTTCGTTAAATCTTTTTGTTATTCATTATTGCAAGTTTGCATTATAATTTGTGTGCTTGGATTCTTTGTATTCTTTAAAAAAAACACTACTTTTGTCCCTCTGTTGGTTTCATCACTCTGTAGTGGCTTAGGTCTCTATATTGTTTTCAATTTACGACTTCATTATATTTTTTGCTCATTATATTTTTGAAATAAACCCCCACCTCACGCAGCCTCCAATGTTGCTCCATATGTTCTATATCACTTCATGCTTCTCCCATCAATTGGTTCTCCCTAATGATTCTTGTCTTCTCTTCACAAAATTTAGGGTGTTGGTATTTGTTTGTCATTGAAATTTATTGCTCCTTCGTTGCCTATGTTTGAAGGCATCAGCAATATTAGAAGTTTCTTCTCCTTAGAATAAAATCGCTGCTTTGTTATTCAAACATATGCTCCAGCTACATTGACTTCCTAGTATCTTGTTGACAACTACTCCAATCACTTTGTATTCCCTCCCATTAGTTTTGAGAAAGCTAAGTCTTCGCATGCAACCCAAGCTATTATTTTCACTCGGCATGTATAACTCCCAGCCTTCATCTCCTTCCAATCTCTGCTATGTCATCTGCTCGTAACTCCCTCTAGTAAATGCTTTCATTTGCAACATATTATCTTACTTCAGTATTAGTTTGGAAGCTTTTTTTGTCTAATTTTAACAATAATTTAAAGTACATTATTTTTTTAATAGTTTAACTAAATTGGTTTTTAATAGTTTAAATATATTTTTTTTTAAATAGTTTTTAAATAAACTTTCTATAGTCTGTTAAATCATTTTTTAAATAAAATTTTATATAGATTCTTTTTTAAATAGTCAATATTCATATAGTTTTAATAAGTTTTTAATAACACTTTAATAGTTTTCCAATAAAGATTTTTTTGTTTAATAGTTTAAATTCAATTTTTAACAAAAATTTAAATTTTATTTTAACATTTATTTAAACAACTCAAACCTTTATTAACATTGTGTTAAATTTTATTTTATGATTATTTGGCATTTATTTATGATTGTTTCTAACACGTTATTGTTTAGTCATAAAGTTTATCTTTATTATTTTTACATTATTGTACAATTATGTCTACTCTTATTCTTGAAATTAAGTTAAACAATACTAACTATCATGCTTGGAAAATGCATATTTCCTTCATTTTTCATTTTAAACATATGTTAGATGTTGCTATTAATGCTATTTATGCTCCATATACCACTGCTCCTCAAGCTGACATGGACGCTTGAAATGTTAAAAATGAGGAAGCACTTGGCCTAATTTGAGTTTCTTTAAGTCCTAAATTATATGATTTGATTGATAACTGTGCTACAACACATGCAACATAGGATATTTTGAAAAGAAGATATGATAGTCCTAATTAATTTAGAAAGATTAAACTCCAAGATCAATTTGAGGATCTCAGATATACTGATTTTAAATCTATGGATGATTTTTTGTTAAATTTTGATTCCATTAAAAGTTAATTACATGGTTTAGGAGTCACTTTAACTGATATCTAATTAATTCATATTATTTTAAATAAATGTCTTCGTAGGCAATTTCAACATTTTATTACTAATGTATATTCTCAACTTGTTATTCCTAGTTTATCTACTCAATTAACTTATATCATTTTTCAAATTTTATTGCGTCAAAAGGAAGCGAAGTTGATTCAATTTGGCACTCTTAAATCTAATGAACATGCATTCATGTCTAAAAAACAAAATCAGTTTAGATCAAATAATAATCATCATAGTTATTCAAATAACAATTTTAATTCTAAGTCCTATCATAACAATAATAATAATCATCATAATCAAAAGAATAGTTCTAATAAAAAACCCATTTCACCTATTCTGGGAAAGATGGTCATGTGACTAACAATTTTTTTTAAAAGAGAAAGATAAGAAGCCTATGAATCAAAATCATCCTAATAATCAAAAGCGTCATTATAACAAGAATAATGGTAATCAATCTCGTCATGCATTTACCATTAGTTATATTGTTTCTAACCCTTTAGAGTGGATTATTGTTAGTGGTCCATCTCAACATGTTTTCAATTATGGTAAAAATAGATTTTGAAGGGGATTTGGAACCATTTACACAAGATAAAAGATAGGAAGAATTACATCATCCCAAAAAGAAGTGGATGGGGGGAAAAGAGTGATGACATGTAACTGATTGAATGTTTGATAATGTTAAGTTGAAGATGATGCAAGGAATTAAATCAGTTAATGGTTTGTATTGTCATTGATGTCAACTTGATATCATTTGTATGATCATCTACATAATGCCAAAGACTTCAGAGAATCAATGAAATAGAGATTATGATTTTAGCAATGCATAAAAGTCAAGTATTCACTAAATTATAGACAACACCGATAGAGTGCACACCATCAGTAAAGACAAAGAAAAAGTCACAGTGATACCCGACGAGAAGAAGACAGTATTTCCCAATGAAGAAAAATCATAGTGATACCCGACGAGTAAAATCCAATGATGCCCGACGGATGGAGATCCCAAAGCTGACTGGAGTCATGCCGACAAAACTAGTAGTTATCACCGACGACTAACTACAGAGTTGACCGACAGAACAAAGAGTTTAGAAAATGACAAAACATCTAGTTGGCAGAGCTTAAGGATAGACTTAACTAGTTGTTTTATTTGTTTTATTCAATCAAAGTTAAGTAATTGATTTAAAGAAGATTTGTACAGTTGGCAAGAAGATATTTATGAGATAAATCAAGAGTTAAAACTTTAAATCAAATTGGCTGGATTGTTTTTCACGCCAAGAATCAAGAATCAAGAACGAATAATATCATGTCTATATAAGAGAAAAGCATAATTCATTTTCGTAATCACATACACAAGAATGGGAGTAAATAGAAATAGGATGCTGAAGAGAAACAAATGAAGAAGAAATTCATACAGTCCTGATCAATCAAACTGAAGGAGAGCTAAAGAATTCTGCAGACACTGACAAACAGTGAAGCACAGCATCACAGAGCAGAAAGTGTGGAGCACAAAGAATTGAATTGATACATTGATCAGAGAAGTAATGTACTTAAATAGATTTGAAAATTTGCAATTCAAGTTGCATTAGAAACAGGTCATAGTGTTTCAGTTTAACCATTGAAGCATCAAGTCTCTTAACAGAGCAGGACTTAATAGTCTTCTATATATTGAGGTACATCCCAAGGAGTGCCAAAAAGTTTGATTCATGAAAGTAGCATTGAAATTGTATAAAGCCTATTGACAGTCTAGAAGAAGGTTGATTCAAGGATGGTAGCAAGATTTGCCTAAAGCCTATTGAACAGTCTAAGAAGGAGGCTAATTCAAGGATGGTAGAAAATAGATGCCCGATACTAAGTGACAACCTCTATGTATAAAATCCTCTAACAAGGTTGGCCCCTAATAGGGCTCACTTTAGAAAAGTGAAAATTTGGGGTACCAGTCCCAGTGGTTTTTTCCTTAACAGGGTTTCAACGTTAAAATCCATGTGTTATGTGTGTATGGTTATTACTTTACTATTTTATATTTCACATATGCATTTCTGGATTGATTGGTATACTCTGCATATTTACTGAGTATCGGTAAATAATTTTACTGCTTAGCGGTAATCAAGGAGAATAAGGATAGACAAGGAAAACTGACAGATAGTTAATTCATTATTATTATTTTATGGCATTCATCTTGTAGGGACTTTATAATATGAGATGTGTTTTATTGGTGGTTAAAGTTTAAAGGATATTTTTTGAAGCCATTGATTCACC
>MU225191.1:186790-208396 GCA_018584345.1 Thuja plicata | reverse complement strand
TTGTTATGAATGTAATTACAAAAAAGATTGTTAATAATACCTGAAGGATACTATTAAAAGGACTTCTCCTAAAAATGCAATCTTTCCTGTTTATGATTATATTGATGCATGCTACAAATTAGGATAAAAATAATTAAATAGATCTGAAAATTTACAATTCAAGTTGTATTAGAAACAGGTCATAGTGTTTCAGTTTAACCATTGAAGCGTCAAGTCTCCTAATAGAGTAGGACTTAACAATCTTCTATATATTGAGGTACATCCCAAGGAGTGCCAAAAAGTTTAATTCATGAAAGTAGCATTGAAATTTCATGAAGCCTATTGACAATCTAAGAAGAAGGTTGATTCAAGCTGGATGTTAGCAAGATTTGACTAAAACCTATTGACAGTCTAAGAAGGAGGTTGATTCAAGGATGGTAGCAAATAGATGCCTGATACTAATTGACAACCTCTATGTATAAAATCCTCTAACAAGGTCAAACCTAACAGTGTGTTTGTAACCTTTAATAGGGTTGGCTCCTAACAGGGCTCACTTCAGAAGAGTGAAAATTTGGGGTACTGGTCCCAGTGGTTTTTCCCTTAACAGGGTTTCCATATTAAAATACATGTGTTATGTGTGTATGGTTATTACTTTACTGGTTTACATTTCACATATGCATTTCTAGACTGATTGGTATACTCTGCATATTTACTGAGTATTGGTAAATAATTTTAGTGCTTATCGGTAATCAAGGAGAATAAGGACAGACAAGGAAAACTGACAGACAGTTAATTCATTATTAATATTTCATGGCATGCATCTTGTAGGGACTTAATAATCTGAGATGTATTTTATTGGTGGTTAAAGTTTAAAGGATAATTTTTGAAGCCACTGATTCATCCACCCCCCCCCCCTCTCAGTTATTACTAACAAAGAGCAACATTACAGAACCCTCCCCCCCAGCAAAATCGACCNGACCACCAAACTAAAATAGCAAAAAATACAAAAAAAAAAAAAAACCAGCGACGAGGAACATGACCCACCAGTCTAAACCATATCCTTCATGAATTTAGCAGAATCCTCCTTCAGCATCTCAAATTTCTTAATAGACTCCCTGAGAGTCACAATTTCTTTAGTTTGGACAACTTTTTTCTTTTTAGTGTTGTCCCGGGTTCTAGACCCCGAGCTAGCAGGGGTAGCCCCCATATCCACCTCATCCTCAATTTTAATAATGGGGCTTTTTTTGTCCTCTATAAATTCTAGGATTTCCCATAGGTTGTTCATAGTAACCTTAATTCCTTCAAAACTCTGTTGCATGATCCTATTGTGGGTTTCCTCAATCCCTTGAATGTGGCTAGAAGTAGTATGCATATGAAAGTTAACCACCGCATTAAATTTTCAGCTCCATGTTTTCCAGCAGATCCTTATCTTCCAATGCATTCTTTTCAATGGGTACATATTGACATGTTACATCTCATAGAGAAGTTTTGATTCTTTTCATCCTGATACTTCAAATATTCGTATTCAAATAGCTAATAATCATAGTTGCAAAGTTGAAGGTTTTGGTGATGTTACAATTCCTAATGGAAAATTGCATGATGTTCTTTATGTTACTGAATTGAAATCCAATCTTCTTTCAATTTTTCAATTATGTCAAGATTATAAGGTTGAATTTCATAAGGACATGTGATGTGTTATTGATCCTAAATCTAACCAAGTTGTTGCTAGTGCCAAAAAGGATCTTGATAACTTATTTAAATTTCATGAGTTTTCCACTTCAAGGTCTTCATTGCATGCTAATATTGACTTTAATGTATGACATGAAAGGATTGACAATTTGAATTTTTATTATATATTTGTTTGATGAAAAAATAAAATATGGTTGATGGATTGCCTAATATTATTCCTTCCAAAATTATATGCAAGGGCTGCATGAGTGGCAAGATGCATAGGGAACCATTTCCACATGGTCAATCTTGGAGGGCACATCATAAGTTGCACCTCATCCATATAAACCTTTTGGGACCCTTGGAGAATAAATCCATCCCAGGATCAAGGTATACACTTACTTTTGTTGATGACTTTTCTAGAAGAACTTGGATCTATTTCTTGCATAGTAAAGATCAAATTATTGATATATTTGCTGAATTTAATATGTTTGTTGAAAGGCAATATTTTTTTAAGATTGAAATTCTTAGAACTGACAATGGGAAGGAATATGTTAATAATTATTTTCATTCATGCTTGAAATATTTTTGTATAAAACATGATCTTACCCTTCCTTATACACCAAAACAAAATGGTGTGGTGGAAAGGAAGCATAGAACTATTGTTGAAATGGCTGGATATTTATTGCATTCTAAAAATATGGATTATAATTTTTGGGCTGAATCAATTGCATATTCTACATATCTCATTAATAGGACTCCTACTAAAGCTTTAAAAGATAAAACTCCTAAAGATGCTTGGTCTGGTAGGAAACCCAATTTGGAAAATTTAAGAATTTTTGGTTCAATTTCTCATGTAATACACCTAAACAAAAGAGGCATAAAATAGATGATAAATCTTCTCCTTATATATTTGTTTGTTATGATTAACAAAATAAAGGATATAGGTTTTATCATCCTTCTACTAACAAATTTCAAGTTTCAAGAGATGTTTGTATTGTAGAAAATAGATTACATGATTCTTCTAATATGCAAGATGCTGAATTTATTGGAAGTAAAGTTGTGGTTGTGGAGGACCAACCTCCTTCTCTAAACCCTACTCCTAATTAATCTATTTCTATTCATTATATTGATATTGGTGATGATAATACTAGTTCTACTCCTAATTTTTCTTCATCTAGTGATGAGTCTATAACTTCTAAGAGAAACCCTATTTGGTTTAAAATTTTACTTTATGAAAGTGATGATTGCATACCTAGAATGGGTGGACTTAAACCTAGGAGATTTAATTATTGAAATTATGACTTTATGTCTTCTATTATGCATACTAATTATCCCAAATCATTTGAACAAGCTAGCATACACCTTCATTGGCAAAAAGATATGATTGAAGAATATGATACATTGATTTCCAATAACACTTGGGATTTAGTTAGTTTACCTCATGGTAAGAATTTGTTTTCATGAAAATGGTTATAGAAAACAAAATTAAATTCCAACAATTAATAGTAATTTTAAAGATAGACTTGTTGCAAGATATTTTTCTCAAATTGAAGGTTTAGTTTATACTGAGACATTTTATCATATTGCAAAAATGCCGACTATTAAACTTGTTCTTGCTTTAGCTTCTAAAATGAATTTTTCTATTCACCAAATTGATGTTAAAATTTATTTTCTTAATGTTGACTTACATGAAGAAATATATATGGCTCAACCACCTAGTTTTATTAAAAAAGATAATGAACATTTAGTTTGTGAGTTAAATAAATCTATCTATGGTTTAAAACAATCACCTAGAGAATGGTATTCCAAAATCAATGCTTTCTTTATTTCTCAAGGTTTCATTAGAAGTAAAAATGATCTTAATCTTTACATTAAACATAGTGAATATGACATTGTTATTATCATTTTATATGTAGATGATTTGATTCTTACTTAAAGTTCAAATTCTTCAGTTTATGATATTAAGTTTCAACTTCATCAAATATTTCAAATGATTGATTTAGGGATTTTACATTATGTCTTAGGAATGAAAATATGGCAAACCCCTAAGGGTATATTTCTCTCTCAAATAAAATATGATCATTGATCTTTTAGATAAATTTAAGATGAATGGTGTTGTCCATGTTTCCATTCCATGTGAATTAGGAACTAAGTTAATTATTGATATGAAAAATTCTTTAGTTGATGCTACTTTGTATAGACAACTAGCTAGAAGTTTAAATTATCTAACTCTTACTAGACCCGAAATTGCTTATAGTGTAGGTTTACTTTCTATATTTATGTCTAAACCTCAACAAACTCATTTCGAAGTTGCAAAAATAATGTTAAGGTATATTAAAGGCACTATTGATGTTGGTTTATTTTATGATACAAATGCTGATTTTACTTTAAAAGGATTTACTAATTCAAATCTAGGAGGAGATCCCAATGATGGGAAATCTACTTGTGGATATTATTTATTTGTTGATTTAGGTGTCATTTCTTGGAAAAATAAAAAGGAATATTATATTTCTCTATGTTCTAGTGAAGTTGAATACAAAGGATGCAGTAATGCCTCTAAAGAAGTTTTATGGATTATAAGAATACTTTAAGATTTGGGTATACCTCAACAAGATCCTACACCTTTGTATGGTGACAACCAAAGTGTCATTTCCTTGGCAAAGAATCTTATTTTTCATGCAAGGACAAAGCATATTTATCTTCAACATCACTTGATTAGATAACAAGTTGAAAACAAGCAAGTGTCCCTCATCTATTGCAAGAGGGAAGATCAAGTTGTTGATATTTTTGCAAAGCCTCTTTCTAAAGAGAAATTTCAATTTCATTGTAAAAATTTGGGTTTGATAGTCATTGATATAAAATCCCCAAGTAAATATTAAGGGGGGTGTTAGAATATTTAATATTTCCTTGGTTGTATTTATTTAACTTAGGGTAAACCAATAAATCCTACATTTATTTGATTAGGAGATTCCTATGGAATCCCTACATGTATTTTATCCTCTATTTCAAGTGGGAGGAAAAACATCATTTCTTGTAATTCCTTTATTTAGTAAAATAGTTTATCCTCCTTAAGAGGATGTTTCCACTTTTCACACACCTTTTATGAATGGTTTCATTCATAGATTTGTGAGTTAATATGTAACTCCTCTCCTCATCTCTATTTAAGAGATCTTCATCTCTCTCATTCTAACATTATGATGTTATTGTAAATGAGCTACTTGATCTCTCTCTCATTGTTAGGTTTTTCCTCATTCATAATTCACAGGGGATTTTTCTTCTCTTTTATCCTTTCAAAATTTATTGTCTCCTTGTCTTGGCGCTTTGGTGTATGCTCCAAGTTTATGTATTTCTCATGGAAACAATCTTCTATACAATTAGCTCTTTTGGATTCTTGTTTTTTTCTTTTCTTTTCTCTTGATTTTTTATTTTCAATCTTCATAATTTTATGTCAACGTGTCACCTTCTACCTCATATCTCATAGGCATGGTCCAAGATGTCCTATGCACTACTGACTACATTTGACAAGTTTCATTATCCACCATAAAACATATATCATCCTTGTATTTCTAAACAACATGAGCTGGTATCCTTTCCCTTTGATGCATCTTACATTGAAATACTTTGAAATAGCCCCAAAATTTCTCATTAAAACTATTACTCAATAAATTAAAATAGTTTTTCAATAGGAGACAACTGGTGTACCTTTTATCCAATTTGTATGACCAATACCAGGAAAGTAATTCTAAAAATAAAAGAATAGTCCCATAATCAATTGACTAAATTTAAATACTTACCTTTTTTCCTTTCTGATCTTCTCCATGTTCATAAGTAACTAATCTCTCATCGCAACACATAAATCATACTCTGCATCTTCTATTACCATTCTATATGCACTATGAATTATAGCAGTAGGAACACTATTGATTTTTTTGGAGTGATAAACCTTGTATCCTATCACCATAGATGCAAATCTCACATTCAAGTCAGGGATATCATTGATTGTCATCATCTTATCCTACTTTGATTTACTTAAATTTGTGACTACATCCTATGATATTGACCTAAGTACCGGTACTTCACTGCTTGCAAAGAAACTTGTCACTACACATATGGCCTCTGATCTGGGGGATATTTTTCACTTCAAATTAAAGTATCTCCAATGCTCCATAAATAAGCTCCAAGTCAAAATTACTGAGAAACTGGACTCAACGCAACTTGAACAGGAAAAAGAGGAGTCCATACGTCCGATATATGATTGGTCAAACTTTGATCAAACTAGATACAGAGGCCGTCAAAAAAGGTGGAAATTTGACCTTGTCAAAATTATTCAAATTTGGTGTCATCATGAAGGTCTCCTCACCATGATTCCAATGATGTTTGTTTCATCAAAAACGGAGCTCATACACAAAAGATATGGCTGGTCAAAGGTGAGAGTTGACTAGGTTCACTTAAATTGACTGATGACATCATCATGTTGACAGGAACCCATATATTTGACATGGTCCAATCAGGATGTGACATGTGGCACCCATAGAGTGAGTCAGCATCCAAGGTGGCAAGATGATGTGGCAGGATTGATCCAATCACATTTGGACACGTGGGATTCGAACCCGCTATCCATATCCACCTAACCATCTGCTTTAATGGCTGGTCGATTTACTATTAATTTGTGGATTATTAGTTTTATTGTTTAAACAACATGCTAAAGGAAGGAAAGAGAGACCCAGCAGAGGTTGAACCGCTGACCATCGACCTTCCAAAATTAAAGCAAACCATTGCGCCACGTAAATTTTATGAGACATCCTCGGCTATAAACATATATGAACATGAGCTAATCCACCTACCTTATTTAAATAAGGTTATATTGTTAAAAATAACCCCTAAAAATGAAATAAGGCCAAATCCATAAAATGGTAAAGGTATTATTACGAAGATTAAATTAGATGAAAGGGATTATTTTGTAATTAATGGTTATAGCCCATTTTTGGCTAACTTCATGTATAAAAGGGGGGTATTAGGCATTTGGTAGGTATCCAGGTGATGAGAAGAAGATTATGATCTTGCAGACTTTGTGATTATTCCTGTAAAATGGAGAATTATGTTTTTGTTGTGCTTGAAGGGAAGATCTTGTAAACACGTGTAATTAGTTTTTGGAGCTAATCAGATCGGTCACCTTATTGGAGAGGGACCCGAAGATGTAGTCCACATGTACGAACTCCGTTATCAATTGTGTTTTGTCTTCTACCTCTCTACTCTCTTTCTTACAGTTCATTACCTTTATATGCTTTATTTAATTAAGCATTTAATTATGTTAATTCACTTATTTAATGATTTTGAATTAACTTATGTTAAACACTAAAAGCATTCCTTTTGTAATAGTCCTAGATCCTAATCAGATCAGCCTCCTTAGTATTCTTATGTGGATGGTCAAGACACATAAACTAGTCATGCACTCTGATCAACACATATCTAACTTGATCTTCCTCAAACTTATCAGGTAAATTGATCGCGTGAGAGAAACCCTTGTCTACAACCACTTGGTGTTCATCCTTCAATAACAGATCACTACAAAACTTTGTATATTGATTTAAAATGTGTGATGAACCCAAGTCTTCAAAATTATAATGAATTTATGATCGCTCATCCTCAATGATTGCTGGTTATAAAGGCTCAGAAACTAGGCATAATCCTTTAACTCAAGGATTGGACATCCAACTAAGCACTTCATCCTCTTTATAAGAAACTCATTTAATATGTCAAACCCAGGGATGTGTTACTTGAAATATGCCAGCAAAATATATGCACCAAGCACTTTCTCGACCAATCATTCTATAATCACTGCAAGAAACAAATGTTGGAAAGAAACTAGTCTATGGCTGCAGGAAATAAATGCTTTTGAAGGGAAACTATACTATTGCTGCATAAAATGAATACTCAAAGGAAAGCTAAACTATTGTTGTGAAAGTAAATACTTAAAGGTAAATGATGGAAGTGAATGTTGCTAGAAGAATGGAAGAGTGCACAAACTAACTATAATGCCTTAGTTACTCTGTTGCTCAGCCACAGGAAGCGGTAGTTGTCCTATGGCTTTAGCTGCAGGAGCTATTCAGCATAGGAATAGAAATGATAGAAATGCAAGGAAAACTAAACTAAAATGAATCTAACTATGGATTCCTCTCCAAGTGGGCCCCCTTGGGTGAGTACCCAGAACACTCAATTACACAGAATTAATCTCAACACTTCATTTGCTCATTAAAATGAATAATAAAGTACAGAGACTCTCATCAATAGTAAAACAACATAATTGAACTATATTGCAACTATCATAATAACAATGCCCTCCTTCTCACATAGGAGCAGGGCTTTATTTAAAGGAAAACATCTAACTACTAAACTCAACACGCCTAAGAAAAGGTGTAGATTTTATTACAAACAACTAACAAGAAGGAAAGCTAGAAATCAAGAAATGGAATCGGTCCAGAAAAGAGGAAAGAACTACTTAGACAACAGATCTAACTTCCCACTCTCTCCTAGCTTTCATCAAGGAAATTATTACATTTTCCAAGTCTTTTCTCAACTATCTCCACCTAGATTAACTGAAAACCTTCCACTACTGCTACGCTGATGTTTCATCTGTGTGCATCTATTGCAAGACCGAGTCAAGCATCCAACACATAGATGCGCTCACCTCAACAAGACGACGGTTGCTACTTTGATGCACTGCATTTAAATTTTTAGGATAAATTAATTCATGGAAAATAATCATTAAAGTACATATGCATTATCTATTTCTCAAACAGTCAATTCATTCATAAAACATGATCATAATTCCATAGCAATAAACAGAGCATATTCATCCAGATAAAGCATATTAAGTAAGAATATGTCCATGGCATAGGTTCAGTGGTTGACTACCACATATTAGTAGTTTTAAAGCATAAAGTCTTGGATTAATAAAAGAAAACATGGAAAAAGACCTATCAAAAGTTCTCTTAGGGTATCTAAAGTATGTCATTAAAATGGCCTATCATTTTGCACCCTACGAAGACTAGTGTCAGTCCTTAGGCACTGAGACATTCTGAATCTTTGCAAGAACTTAGAGGTCTCCTTCCTGTGTCTCTACAATCATGGAGGTTCCCACTCACCAATAGAATCCATTTGTTCTATCCACCTTCACGCATCTTCTTAGTTCATGTTTCTCATCTAGTTAATTATCCACACAACTGTATAGTGTCCATAAAATCAAAGGAGGCTGGAAGGTGAGTGGAAACCATCTTTTGGGCTGTGGTTGTTGACCCAGGTGTATATACCAGTTAACACACTACATTGTAGCCCACAATTTGATCATACTGTGTAGTTCTTCCTTCTTGAGTGCAATGGTTAATCTCCCCCATCTCTGCCTTAATCCCTCAACTACTTTGTCCCCGTCTGATAGTGAAAATATTTCAAATGCTACAAAAACTTCCTCATGGCTTTCTCGAATCCTTTTTCTGGGTGCAGAATCATGAAACTCATAAACAATTTGCATCCAATCATAGTAAAGCCGTTGAGGTGACCGACTTTTAGGATGAAGAGGTAATGAAATAGACTGTTCAAGGATTTTGTACCTATGCAATTGTTTTCCATAATTAATCTCATTTTGGGTCCAAGAAAGGAGGGCAGACAAATGTATATCACCAACAAAAAGTATGGGATTCCAATCAGTGTTAAAAGCAACAACATAATTGTGAATATATAACTCACTTAACAAATTTCAAACACAATCAGGTGATGTATTGTATGTAGCCACAAATTCTTATGGAGTTCCTATACCTGAGTTGAGATCCCAAAAAACTCTCTAACTTAAATAGAAGAAATTTCTCCTTAAGGCATAGGGTATAAACCTGTGGTGGTGGTCTGCATTCTATTAAATCTGAAATTATGTCTGTAATGTCATTTATTTTATTTTGTAGGAATTCAATTTATTGTTGTTTCCTCTCGAGATCCCTTCTTAATTTTGTCTTTTCTAAATCCCACATCGACTTTTGATATTGCATTGCATTAAAATAGTCAACTGAGAGAGCATGAATAGTTACCTCTTCTGATTTCCTATGTGGAATGGCCTGGCTGCTTGTGGGCCTTCCTCTTTCTTTGCACAAATTGGCACATTATCTGGAACAAGGGGCTTTTCCCCGTGATTTCCTTCCTTCAAAGAAGAAGATTCTCTTCCAGCTCCTTTAGGTTCTTCTACCTCTGGAATTACACACTCTACTTCTTTAACCACTTCAGTGGCTGGAGGATCCTCTTCCACAATATCCTAGCATTTTGCAAATGAATTTCCCACTTGTGGTTGTTCTCATAAAGGCTCCTCAAAGGAGACATGCAAAGATTCAACCGTGATAGGGGAATCCTTGTTGTCTGTTTGTGTAATGTTCAAACGAACAATTCTTTGCAATGGAGTATCAATAGAAGCTGCAAGATTCTTTTGTGAAAGTTTTCTTTTCTTGATAGGTGTGGTTGTAGGAGAAATAGTAGAAATAGGAACATCTTGACTCATATATTCTTCCATCTTGGCCTTACCCTTACCCTTTTTATCTTTTTGCTGATAAATTGTAGGAACCTCAGTTTCTCCACTCCTAGAGGTAGGGTTTGGATGGTCAGATGGAACATTCTCCACATTAACTCCCAAAGGAGGAGGATTTCTCAAAGGTTCATCTTGCTCAACAAATTCTTCATCCTCATCAGGGTTGTTTCCTTGTTGTTCTTTAATTTCAGGTTGTGGCCCCTCTCCATGCAACTGAACATGAGGCACTATAATAAATCTGTCCCAGGACATCGGAGAGACATCCCGTAGTGACCTTTCCACCAAAATATTTATTAAACCATGGTGGGTCACTGCATTCTATCGCCCCTTCTGTACCTCTTCAGCACTTAAATTTAAAATGGCATAAAGAAAATTGGGAACATTTACTAAATGGTCATGTCATAAATGGCTCAATAATTTAAAGTGTACTGCATGTAGGAAGGAAAAATATCCTTCATAGGTATGTACCTAATAATATGAACTTCCAACTAAGGATACTCTCCTGGAAGAGATGTTTTCTTAACACCTTGTTTACTGTAATCCATTTGAGCATCTGCTAGTAAAGAAAATTCCACTCTAGCTGTTCGTGCATCGTGCCCATGTGGAGATGCTTCTCCCGTGGAAGGAAGTCCAGAGACTTCAGCAATTCATGCTTCAGAAGATTCAATTCACAGCCCTTTAACATACGCAACACCATTTTTGTAAGTCCTTAAGAATTCCAATGTCATGGCTTCATCATAACCATTCAACCTTACAAAGTAGGTCAGCCACCCAACTCTATTAAAAAAAATAACACTCTCCTAGTCCTGTAACAATGCCAAGTGGTTTTCTGATTCATGTCATATAGGAGAACCGCCCATCTTGTTGTTTGAAAATTTCAACAATTTCTGGAAAACTCAGAAAAAACCCTCTTACTCCACTGCTACTATCAATTCTTTTTGTTGAAATGTCACTGCTATGCCCAAGATTAGAATAAAACTTTCTAGGTTTTCGGGTAACACAGACAAGACACAAAAGAATTTTTTTTAAAATAGTGTTGTAAATATAAGCTGGAATTTTGAGTTAAAAAGACAGGGCTGATTTTGAAAGGTTACATACAGGGGTTGTCAAATCATCATTTTTGACATGATGACATAGTACAATTCTAGTAGCAAAAATATAAATGACAAAGGTTGGCAATTATGACAGCAGATTTGAAACTGACACAATATTTGAGCTGATGGGATATTTTATTTATTACACACAAAACCTATTTACTGCCCCCTACAAAAAAGGTGACAAGTTCCACACTTGCATGGAAAAGTATGGCAAAATCATGGATGAATCGCTATATTAATTACAATGTATCATAATCATATTAAATGAAGCAAAAAAAACTTTTTGAAACAATAAAGTAATGCGTACCTTCAAATATTATACTATTAAATGCCCAAATCTGGAAAGATTTGATGATGTAGGCAGAGAAAAAATTTGAGTTGGCATAATAATGAGGTGACATAAATGCATTTATGATAGAAAAATGTGATGGGATGACATTTTTATTATGGATAAGTGATTTTCATGGGAAACAAAAATTTAATTATGACTGCATTTGGAAAATTATCAAAGAGACAACCAAAGCAAATAGTTACTCCAAGTGGCTATAGAAAGGCCCTCATCAGGAATAGTTCCTTCGGCTGCAGGAAATTTTTCAGCTGGAGGAGGTTCTTCGGCTGTAGGAAACTCTTCAACTGTAGGAGGTTCAGCTGCAGTAGGAGAAATCTCAAACTGCCACAGGAAATCGGCCTTTGTCTCAGGTTTGTGGTACAGTTGAAGCCTATGACCATTCACCAGTAACTTGAAACATTCAAGGTCGATGGTGGATAATTGAACTTCTCTATTAGCATAAACATGTATAACCTCATAAGGGCCAAGCCAACATGTTGTAAGATTACCTTGGGTTTCTTGGAATTTGGAGTCATACAAAAGAGCCCAGTCGCTAGGAGAAAACTGTTTGGAAAGGATATGAGAATAATGCCACTTTTTATGCTATGTCTAAACCAATTCTGTGTGTTGTAGGGAAGCTTTCCTTATCTCATCTAGGTGGTTAAGCTATAGGATTCTATCGTGTTGTGCATCAGTAAGATCAATGTTGAGCTTTAATGTCATGTGTAAAGTCATATGTTCAAATTCAATCGGCATCAAAGCTATTTTTCCATATACCAACTTGAAAGGAGTAAACCCTATTGTTGTTTTCCATGTAGTTTGGTAGGCCCATTTTTCTTCTTGGAGGTGACTACTCCAATCTTTCTTGTATAACTGAACTGTCTTCATGAGGATAGCTTCTATCTCCCTGGTGGTGATTTTTTCTTGACCATTCACCTGTGGATGATAGGGACTTGATTTTTGGTGGTGAATATTATACTCGTTCATCAAAGTAGTAATCAATGTAGAGGTAAATTGAGCTCCTTGATCAGTGACTAATTCTTTGGGTATGTCAAAGCGCATGAATATCTCCTCATACAGAATCTGTGCAACCCTATTATCCCTGGCATGCTTCATGGCTCTAACCTCCACCCACTTGGTTACATAATCAGTACATACAAGTATGTACAAATTGTCACTAGATATAGGACTTATGGGACCAAAAAAATTGATTCCCCATTTATCAAATGGAGTCACTACTACCTAAGGAAAGAGTGGCATTTTATCAGATTTAGTAGGCCGCCCCATCTGCTGACATCGATCACACTTCCTCGTATAATTGGTTGTATCCTTGTAGAGGGATGGCCAATAGTAACCAGTGTTAAGTACCTTCATGGATGTCATTTTGGTAGAAAAATGTCCTCCATGGGGCTCATCGTGACAAGCCCAAAGGATGTCATAAGTTTTTTCCTCTCGAATAACCTTCTCAATATTTGGTCAGGACCAATATAGAACAAACAATCAGCAATCCATGAAAAGTTGAAATTTTTCTCTATTAGTAACTACTTTTCCTTTGGTGAGAAGTGTTGAGGTACCTTTTGGGAAACTAGATAGTTAGCAATATCAATGTACCAGGGAGCTTGAGCTGCAATGGAGAATAGGTGGTCGTTAGGGAAACGATCATCAATTGTCATAGGTTCATCGATATTTTGTAGGCGTGAGAGAAAATTGGCCATAACATTTGATTTGACTGGCTTATCTATGTTGGTAATATCAAACTCCTATAGCAGCAATAGCCATCTAGCTAACCTCCATGTTATTGCAGGTTTGTTAGCTAGGTACTTAATGGCTGCATGATCCATATGCACAAATATTTGATAACTAGTGACATAGTGGCGAAATTTGTTTAGAGCATAGATAATAGCCAATAGCTCATTTTTGGTAACTATATAATTCAACTCATCTCCTTGCATATTTTTTCTAATGAAATAAATAGCATGTTCTAGAGTACCTTCCTTTTGTCCAATAACTACTCCAACAGCATGATCAGAGGCATATGTATGTATGTGGAATGGGAGTGTCCAATTAGGACCTTGAAAAATAGGTGCATGAGTCAGTACAGACTTCAGCTACAGGAAAGCTTCATCACAGTCTGATGTTCAGATAAAGTCAGCATCTTTAGTGAGTAGAGAATACATAGGACTGGCCATCTTGTTGAAGTCTTTTATGAATCTTCTGTAATACCCAGTGTGGCCAAGAAAAATTATGACATCTTTTTGTTTGGCTAGGGTAGGTAGATTCACATTGACTTCAATTTTGGCTAGGTCTTTTTGAATGCCAAGAGTAGATATATAGTGTCCAAGCACTTCTCCTTCCTACATCAACATAAAACACTTCTCGTTGTTCAAAGACAGATTGTGTTCTTTGCACCTAGTGAGGACTTTTTCCTAATTTTCCAATGCTTCCTCATAAGTCTCACCATAAGTTGTAAATTCATCCATATATATCTCCATACAGTCATGGGAAATGTCAGAAAAAATGTTGATAATTGCTCACTGAAAAGTAGTAGGGGCATTGCACAGGCCAAACAGTAAAACTGAATAAGCAAAATTCCCCCATGGGTAGGTGAATGTGTTCTTTCCCTAATCCTCTAGAAGAATCTGGATTTGATTGTATCCATTGTACCCATCCAAGAAAGAAAATTATTTCTTCCCTGCTAGAGAGTCCAGAACCTGGTCAATGAATGGAAGAGGGAAACGGTCATTTTTAGTGGCATTATTAAGCTCTCTATAATCCACACACACTCTCCACTTGCCACCTTTCTTAGTAACTATGACTAGTGGGGAAACTCACTGGATATCTAATATAGGGTATATGAAGCCAGCTTTAAGGATTTTTTGGAGTTTGTCTTTAACTATCTCACAGAGGGCAGGGTTGACACGTCTTTGAAATTACCTTACTGGGGGCGTATCCTCCTTTAGAAGAATCCTATGAGTGCATAACTTTGGGTCTAGACCTTTCATATCAGTATAATCCTAGGAAAAACTTGTGGCATGGTTCTTCAATAACTTGGTCAATGATGTTTGTTGTTGAGGAGTAATTTTACTATTAATTTTCAAGCAGTGGTCAAGGGAAACTTCCAATTGCTTAGTGAGCTTGATCATAGATGTATCTATTAATGAGGGCATTTCAATCTCACAAGGAATCATTTGGTGATAGAGATGATTGGATGCAGGGGAAGATAATTGGTAATCAGAGTACAACGACTGTAGGGAGTGGTTTTGGAAGGAAATATCTAAAGGGACTAAGTTTGATCCATACTAATTATGCATGATGTTGGTGATTACTTGATGCAGAGGGTCTAGGTTCTAGTCTTTCTTTCCTCCAAATTTCTTATCCTTTCTTCTAACCATCCAAAGGTTACTCCTCCATGCGTACTTCTCCAATATGGACCTCCTAGATCCTTCCCATCAACTTGCCTCCAAGGTATATGATGACATGTAACTGATTGAATGTTTGAAGATGTTAAGTTGATCACCAAAATGTAGAAGGATAATGCAAGACATTAAATCAGTTAATGGATTGTATTGTCATCAATGTCAACTTGATATAATCTAATGGATTGTATTGTCATTAGATTTGAAGTCACATTAATTACAATGCAATCCATTAGATTTAGATTTTATTATCTTTATATTTGAAGTCACATTAATGAAAATACAATAATGGATTGTATTTTCATTAGATTTAAAGATCTCAGTGAGATAAAACAAGAGTTTTTCTTTAAATATAATTGGCGAAGATTGTGGATCGTGCCAAGATCAAGAAAATCAAGAACCTAACAATGGTGATATCATGTATATTTAAGAGACAAACTTGATTCATTACGGATCAAGGGGGTGAATGAAAAAGAGGATGCTAAAGAGAAACTGATGAAGAGAAACTTCATTCAGTGTTGATCAATCAAGCTAAGGAAAGAGATAAATTTTTCTGCGGACACCGAGCAATAGAGCACAGCATCACCAAGCAGAATCAAAGTGGAGCAAAGGTATAATAGAGATATATTGATCAGATTATTTTATGAGATTACAATAGATCTAAAAATCTGCAAGTATAAGTTGTATATGTGAACATATCATACTATTTTATTTTAACCATTGATTCAAACAGTCTCTTAACAGAGCAAGATTTAAAGATCCTTTCTATATTGAGATACATTCAATGGAGTATCAAAAAGTTTGATCATGAAGATAGCATGAGATGCCAGATACCAATTGATAGGCCAAGTGAGTCTTTGATCAAAGATGGTATCATAGAGATGCCTCACTGAACTCACTTCAGAAAAGTGAAAATTTTGGGTTACCGGTACCAAGTGGTTTTTCCCTTAACAAGGTTTCCATGTTAAAAATCTATGATTCAATGTGTCTATGAATCATTACTTTAGTGTTTTTCATTTCACATAACTTAATTGGATTGATTGGTATACTCTAGATAATTTACTGTCTGTCGGTAAATTAATAGAATTGTTTTCAATAAACATACAGTAGAAGGTTTTACAAAGCATTCCAAGGAGTAATAATTTGATAAAAGTGTTTGGAGGCATTCATCTTTTAGGACTAAAGATAACTAGAGGTATAATTTTGTGGTACTAAGTTCTAAGGGTTGATTATTGGAATAAATTTGAGGCCACTGATTCACCCCNNNCCCCCCCCCCCCCAAGTTATTACTAATAATTGGTATTAGAGCTTGTGTGCTTAGAAAGGGAGTTTAACATCTCAAGGAAAAGATGACAAGATGAACATATGAGATGTGCCCAAGTTGAATAAAGACAACTTTGCATCATGGAAAAGTAGAATAAGACTCCACCTATCAAGTACTATAAATTATATTGTTTAATACTTAGATACTAAATATGTGCTACCTACAGGACCTCATACTCTTGAGAAATTAAGAGTTAAGCATGAACATAACTGCATGATGATAGAACTTGCATCATCCCTCTCCGATGTTGATTTTGAAGATGTCAAAACTTGCACCTCTGCAAAGAAAATGTGGGATAATTTGAAGCTGGTACATGGAGGAAATTTCAATGTACTAAGAGCAAAGGAAGAAAGCCTAAGAGGGAGGTTTGATGACCTAAGGATGAAAGAAGGGAAAACATTACTCAATATAGCTACAGAATAAAAGAGGTAGTCAATGCTATCCGAGGAGTTGGAGGTGTACTTGAAGAGGAGACAGTGGTAAGAAAAATCTTAAGAACCTTATTGCATGTTTATACTATTAGAGTTTCTGCTATTCAAGAAATGAGAGCAGTAGAAAACAATACAGTTACTCTAGATAGTCTGATTGGTAAACTAATTTCATTTGAGATGAATAACTTTGACAATAGTGTATTCCCATCTATATAATATGCATTCAAATCTTCTCTAAAGATAAGTAACTCAATTCATAGACATGTTAGAAATGATAGTGAAAGTGATAATGAGGATCAAGGAATTGATGAAATTGAAGCACTTATGGCCAGAAGATTGTAGAGAGGCAAAGGTAAATACAAAGGTAACTTACCACTTGTATCTTTCAATTGTAAAGAGGTTGGACACTTTTCTGCAAGATGTCCAAACTAAACAAAAGATGACAGAGGAAATGACAGATCATATGAAAAGAAGTTTGAAAGAGGTGATAACAGAGATTACCGAAGCAACTGACAATCTAACAAGAGAGATACCTGAGACTACAAGGAAAAGGGGAAGAAATATTGTTACCTAGCTGAGAATAGAGTTGATGACACTGACACTGAATCAGAAGAAGACATCGAGAAGGTATTTGTATCCATGAAGGATGATTCAGATGAAGATGAAGAAAGGTATGTAGAAACTACACTCATATCTAAAGTTTGTAAAAATGATGTCTGGATCATAGATAGTGGCTACACTCACCATATGACCGATGATAAACAAAATTTTGAGACTTTTGAACACTATAATGGTGGTTCAAAAAGAATGGGTAATGATACACCTTTTCCATTTGAAGGTAAAGGAACCATGATGTTGAATAACCTGATTAAATGTGAAAATTATTACTGGGTTAAAGGACCGAATTACAATTTTTTAAGTGTTTCTCACTTGAACAATTTAGCACACAGAGTAACATTTGAAAATAAGAAGGCAAAGATCTTCAATGAATCAGGAAAATTGATTGGTAGCGGTGAGCAGACAAAAGGTAACCTTTTCTATCTTGATGACACTAACACCACTTGTTTGATGGCTAGAAACGAAGACATATGGTTGTGGCACAAAAGATTGTGTCATGTGAACTTTAACAACATGATAAAGATAAGAAACAAAAGGAATTTCAGAGGCTTACCGTTAATGACAAAGCCCGAGCATATCATGTGCAAGAATTATCAAAAACGTAAGATGACAAAGTCTAGTTTCAAGAGAAAAACCCATACATCTATTGCAATTCTAGAATTAGTCCATACAGATCTATGTGGACCCATGAGGATAAAGAGCTGCTATGGAGATAGGTATTTTATTCTCTTTATTGATGATTTTTTCTATAATGATGACAGTTATGTTTTAAAAAGATAAATCAGAAGCATTTAAGATGTTTAATTGGTATGAAGCAATGGTAGAAAAACAAAGTGAAAAGAAATTGAAATGCTTAAGGTCGGATAGAGGAGGGTAATTTACTTCAGAACAATTCACTAACTATTGCAATGAGCATGGAATTAAAAGACAGGTTTCTACACCAAGAACACCACAACAAAATGGAATTGTTAAAAGGAGAAACAGATCAATTGTTAACTGTGAAAGAACATTGATGATTGAGAAAAGCATCACTCAAACTTTCTGGAGGGAAGCTGTTAGTATTGCTATCTACACATTAAATAGAGTACAATTGAAGGACACAAAGAAGATACCATATGAGATTTGGTATGGTCATACACCCAATGTAAGTTACTTCAGAATCTTTGGTAGTCAATGTTATATATTGAAGGATAATAGAAATGGAAAACTTGACTGCAAAAGTGAAGAAGGTATCTTTCTAGGGTACTCAACCAAAAGCAAGGCTTATAAATGTCTTAACAAGTCATCTAACAAAATCATAGAAAGTGCAAATGTAAAAAATAGATGAATTTGCAGAAAAGAATGATAAGGAAAGAAAAAAGGAACCAGAGGACTACAACAGATTTTTTTATACAAAACCTAACACTCTACCCGAGCAACAGAGTGTCGCTCCTGAGTATCAAAACATTGCACCCAAGCATCAGGATGCAATTATCGACGATCAGGATAATACTCAAGATGATGTTCCAAACAATGAAGATGAAAATGAAGGTGAAGAAGATAATCAGAATGATGAACACATAAATGAACCAAAACTTGCCAAGTATGTTAGAAGACATCATCCACAAAATCAAATCATGGGTGACAAGAAGGCTGGAACAAGAACAATAAGTAAGTCACTGAACACTAGATGTTTACTTTGTGATTTTGAGCCTAAATCTATTTACAATGCACTTGAGAATGAAGAATGGGTCAGTGCTATGAATGAAGAGATAGAACAGATTGAGAAGAACAGTACATGGACACTAGTACCAAGACCAGATGACAAGAATGCCATTGGTACCAAATGGATATTCAAAAACAAGTTGAATGAGATTGGATAAGTCACTAGAAACAAAGAAAGATTAGTATGTAAGAGATATGCACAAGAAGAAGGTATTGATTATGGAGAAACCTTTGCACTCATTGCTAGACTAGAAGGAGTTAGAATCTTACTTGCTTATGCTGCATTTAAAGGATTCAAAGTATACTAGATGGATGTCAAATCTGCATTCCTAAATGGAATACTTGAAGAAGATGTATACATTGAACAACCAGAAGGGTTTTTTAATCCAGACAAGAAAAACATGGTATGTAGAATACATAAAGCCTTGTATGGATTAAAACAAGCACCGAGAGCCTGGTATGAAATAATTCACTCATATCTCATTAGCATAAAAAATTTTAGAACAAGTGAAAATAGCAATCTGTACTTAAAAGAAGATACCGATGGTAATATTCTAATTGCTGAAATTTTTGTTGATGATATCATTTTTGGGGCAAATGAATTGTTATGCAAATCCTTTGCTAATTAAATGAGCAAGGAATTTGAAATGTCTATTTTTGGAGAGATCAAATTCTTTCTTGGTCTACAGATTCTTCAACAAGATGCAGACATTTATATCACTCGGTCCAAATACATCAAGGAAGTGATGAAGATATTCAAGATGGAAGATTCCAAACTAGTTGGAACACCAATGGCTATTGGATGCAAGCTAACAAAAGAAGACAAGACAAATGAGGTAAACCAAACCTTATATAGATCTATGATTGGAAAACTAATGTTTTTTGTTCACACAAGACCAGATATAGCACATACAGTGGGGATAGTAGCAATATTCTTTGCTAATCCCAAAGAATCACATATGACTATTTTCAAGAGGATTCTAAGATATCTGAAGAACACCAAGGACTATGGATTAAGGTACAAACAAGAAGGAAAATTTGAGCTACAAGTCTATACAGATGTTGATTGGGCTGGGAAGATTGATGACTGAAAGAGAACAACTGGAGGAGAATTCTTCATGGGTGACAGACTTGTCACATGGATAAGCAAGAAGCAAGGATGCATCTCTCAGTCTACTGTAGAAGAAGAGTATGTGGCTGCTGCTACAAATTGCTCAAATATTGCATGGACCAAACAATTGTTGGAAGGTATGAATATGAATATTCTTGAACCAGTAATTATCTACTGTGATAACACCAGTGCAATAAACATTTCTAAGAATCTAGTCATGCATGCTAAGACTAAGCATATTGATATCAAGTATCACTATCTAAGAGAACAGGTGCAAGCAAAAGAAGTGACATTGGACTATGTTCAATCAAAGGAACAGTTAGCTGACATATTCACAAAGCCATTACCAAAGGATACATTTGAGTACCTGAGGCAGAGACTAGGCATCCAACCCTTGTCTATCGGTCAATAAGCTGACTAGGAGGTTGCATCAGCCTATATCAAATTTGAAGATCATAAATGTTGATGGAAACACTAAGATGGACAGCAACATATACATTTGTACACATCAAGGTACAAATCTACACAAAAAATTGGAAACATTGTAATACTGATGAATAGGGAAATTCAAGGAATATATTATGTAAAGGGATGGAACATGATATAGATGATTTGTTTTTTGGCATTGTTATCAAAGGGAGAGATAATCACATTATCATACAAAGGGAGAGATGATTCCATGATAATATAAAAGAGAGAGACATGAAAAAAGGAGAGATAATAAAGGGAGAGATTATCTAAGGGAGAGAAGTAACAAAGGGAGAGAGTTCAGACCAAGAGAAAGATTGTTGTCAAAGGAAAAAGAGATTATCAAGAAGAGGAAAATTCAAGGCAGAGCACATATCAGAATAGAGAAATCAGATGATACATTGATCCAATGAAGGGATTGAAGATTGAAGACAATCACTCTGCAAGAAACAAATCTAAGCTATTTTTGAGCTTATTAAGAGCCATACATTTTTAATAGTTACTGTTATCCAAAATCTAATCATACAACAAAATAGGCACTAAAAGAGAAATTTGCATGTACATGTTACCCAGTTAACACTATCTTACACGTTTTGATGATTTGCATTCACTTACTACATTTATTATCAGATTGTCATTTTATCTACTCTAAGTATTGATCAAATTATTATACATTCAAAATTCATCATTGATCATTACATTGTGCATTCATAAGAATGTAGTACAAATGTCCTTTGATTCATATTTCATGTTTCAATAAACATAGTATATTGCAAATGAAAGTAAAAAACTGAGGTATGGAATAAGGGTCCCATGCATTGCCTTGTGTTTATATCTTGTGTCTGCTGGTAGTTCTATCAGGTCTTCATCTGCATCTAGGTCACTCCCGAGTCTCC
>MU225191.1:156537-175423 GCA_018584345.1 Thuja plicata | reverse complement strand
ATTCACTAACCTATATGTTGAACAGTGTACCAAATCATCTGAATTTCATTATGTGTTAGATCTGGAACTATCATTTTCTTTTCAGGTTTTTGATTCATTCTTGGTGTATCACCCCTATCTATTTCCAATTTTAAAGTTTCTTTTCTCCCTTTCCCTACTAAGTCTCGAATCAGGAGGTGATATCCCATATTTTATAGGAACCGACCTAGAATCTGGAGATTCCTCTTCACTCATAGTCTACCCACAGCTAGGAGAGGTTTCCATTGTGAGGATGGAATTGTTGTATAGCCCTAATGCCTGAGTTAGGGTGACAATTCTAAGCTTGAACACCAATTGACAAGCCAAGTGAGTGTTTGATCAAAGATGGTAGCATAGAGATGACCGTTAAAAATGCATGTGTCAATGTGTCTATGAGTCATTACTTTAGTTTTTTTCATTTCACATAACTTAATTGGATTGATTTATATACTCTATATAATTTATTGTCTGTCATTAAATTAATAGACTCATTTTCGCTAAACATACAGTAGAAGGTTTTACAAAGCATTCCGAGGAGTAGTAATTTGATAAAAGTATTTGGAGGCATTCATCTTATAGGACTAAAGATAACTAGAGGTATAATTTTTTGGTACTAAGTTCTAAGGGTTGATTTTTGGAATAAATTTGAGGCCACTCATTCACCCCCACCCCTCTCAATTATTACTAACAGTATAGTTGATTTATTGAAGACACAAAGTTCATCCAAGGTCAACTAGTCCAACTAGTTCTTCAATTTCCTTGGTTTTCCACTAGATTATCCCCTAGAGCCCTAAACCCTTGATTAGGATATTTTCCATTCACCTCATAGACTCTTGTCTATGTCCTTGACTCGTTAAAAGTTGATCAGAAACTTTCCCCATGCTTCTAGATGCTTCAACAAACCACTTGTTGACAAATACACTAGGAGGCCTAATAGCCTTATTCCTACTAGGTCTAATTTCACTATTTTGAGCCCAAATCTCCAAATTATTCCAAAAACCCTCAATAAATACCATGAAAATATCAAATATATCCACTAGCCCTTCTAGAATCCAAAATCCTAGCTTCTCAATGCACCCACAACCCTACTTATCACCAGGCCCTAGTTTTTAGGCTATCAATTAGGCCTCTGGAGCAGTCAGGGAAAAATTCCTTCAATTAGGTCTCCAAACTTTGTTTCACCATCTCCCACCTTTATATCCTTCAGGGATACTCTCTAGGGCTTCTTCACAAGCCACTAGGTCTTTTCCCCAAGATCATGGGTGCTTGATCAAAACCAAACTTTACCCTGTCCAGGCTCACCTGCTCCTAGCAGTCAGTCATAGGGCTTCATTCCAAGACTAGGAATCCCATTGAAAAAAAAAAAAAAAAACATTATTTAAATACCCTAATCCTTCATCCCTCATGGTTTCAGCCATTTTCAATGGTGGATGTTTAGGTTAGAGCCATTTTCACCTCTACAACTCTGCAAATTGAACTTGCAGACTAGTGGCTTAAATCCTACTATAAATTTACACTATGTTAACTTGAAATCAAACTACTATGTGCATAAGAAAGATAATTAAACATACTACACTCCCATGGGGCCTTATCACCCAACCCAAATTGTACACTAACATACAGAAAGCTAGATTCACTACAAGTTACAAGAAAACACAGACTGACATCTGTATAGAGGGTTCACAAAGGTGTTGTGAAATCCAAAACTTCATTAACCTTCTAAAAATCAACCATCCATTCTCAAATACTCGAGCATGGGTAGTTACAATGGCTCCAACCTCAATTGGAAACTTCTTGTAAAAAGTTGCAAAAGTTGTGAGAAACTTTTTGGCATCTCTTTCCATTTGACTATTTTAGTCAACTCTACATTTTTTTTACTTCCATTACCCTACTTAGGTTACTTAGGGTCCTAGAAGACACTCTAAACCTAGTTTACACAAAAATGGCAACTTTTACCTTTCTAGGTCAAAATGACCAACACGGAGATGAACAAATTTAGATCCAACCTAGTGGATCTTATTAAAACCCACAAAAAACACCTAACACAACCTTAAAACACACAAACCACACCAAAATGGGAGGTTCTATACACCATACTCCCCTGGGAAAAAGAATTCAAGTCCCTTGAGTTAGGAGGTTTTCAGTGGTGACCAAATGCTTTATAATGTCTGTCACAGTCATCCAGGAGGCCTCAGCTTCAGGTAGTCCCTTCCACTTGATTAGATACTCTTTTTCAGTACCCTTCCTTGTCGTCTTGATCACCTTGGAATCCAGTATGCTATCTAACTACAGAGGGTGTGGGGTAGGCAAATCCTTGACCCAATCTCTATCTCCCAACTCTGATAGAGTTTGTTCACCAATGTCTAAGGATGGTCCCTTGTAAGGATACAAGTCACATACATTAAATATTGGTGAAATGCACAAATATGGAGGCAATTCCACTTCATATGCATTCTTTCCATACTTATGCAATATCCTCAGTGTTCCTATCTTCTTCATGAGTAATTTAGTTGGCTTACCCTTGGGAAGTCTTTCCTTTCTAAGATAAAAAAGTACTAGATCCCCCACCTTGAACTACAAATCCCTCCTTGTCTGATCTGCCTTGGACTTATATTTCTCTCCTTGCTTCTGTAGAGTCCTTTTGACTTGATCATGAAGCTCTTTCATCTATTCTGCAAATGACTCCCCTTGAGCACTCATTTTGTCTTGTAAACTAAGATCCCTTAACTCCAATATCCCTCTAGGATTATCCCCATAAACTATCTCAAATGGGCTTTTACCAGTACTCCTATTAATGGAATCATTACAGGCATACTCTGCTTGCCCTATGATATGATCCCATGACTGTCCATGCTACTTGGTTAGACATCTTAGTAGATTTCCCAAAGATATATTTACTACCTCATTTTTCCCATCTGAGTGAGGGTGATAGACTGAACAGAAAGACAAAATTTGTCCCCAACATCTTCTAAAGAGTCCTCCAAAAGTTACCCACAAACTTACTGTCCCTATCACTTACTATATTCAATGGCAATCCATGAATTCTCATAATGTCTCTAAAGAATAGGCCTGCAATATGTGAAGCCTCATTGGTTTGTTTGAAAGGGATGAAGTGTGTCATCTTTCTATACCTATCCACCACTACAAACACACTATCATGTCCCTTTGATGTCTTTGGAAATCCCAAAATGAAATCCATACTTAGACACTCCCAAGGCCTTTGAGGTATGGATAGGGGTTGATACAATCTAGTATTGCTACTTTGTCCTTTAGCCCTCTGACATTGCTCCATAAATTTTCTGACATCTGACTATATCCTAGGACAATAGTAATGCCTATTCACTTTCTTAAGTGTCTTGTCCACTCCAAAGTGGCCTCCCAAGCTTCCTTGGTGTTTCTCCTTGACTATTTTCTCCCTCATTGAACACTGAGGTATACACATTAAGTGTCCTTTGAACAATATTCCCTCTTGCAACATATAATCAGTGAAATCCACTTTGAATCCTTGTTGGAATTTTACACATGCCTCATAGGAATCTTTGAAATCACTATCCTCCTTGTAGAGATCTTTCAAGTCTTCCATTCCCACACTTTTCAATTGTATGTCCTGTATAGCCAATACTCTTCTACATAGAGCATTAGCAACCTTATTGATAACTACTCTCTTGTGTTTGATAACAAATGTGTAGGCTTGCAAATATTCTACCCACTTAAGGTGTCTTTGGTTCAATTTCTCTTTCCCATTCAACAAACTAAGGGCATGGTTATCTATGTAGACCACAAATTCCCTTGGTAGGAGATAATGTCTCCATTTTTTAAGGGCTTGTACCATAGCATACAATTCCAAATCATAGGTGGAGTACTTATGTTTAGCCTCAATCAACTTCTCAAAGAAGAATTCCACAGGGTGTCCCTCTTGAATTAACACTGCTCCAATAGCTATCTTACTAGCATCACACTCTACCACAAATAACTTATTGAAGTTGGGGAACCTAAGTGTAGGTAGTTCTACTATCCTCTTTTTTGATATTTTAAATCCTTGATCTGCAGCTACTGTCCACTTGAACTCACATTTGATTCCTCCTTTAATAGTGTTGAGGAAAGGGGCACATACATGACTAAAATTCCTCACAAATTTCCTATAGTAGGCGGCCAACCCATGAAAACTCCTAACATCCCCTATGGATCTAGGTGTAGGCCATTCCAAAATAGACTTGACCTTATCATGATCCATCTTCATACATCCATTAGCAACCACAAAACCAAGATAGACTAATTCAATTTTCAAGAACTCACATTTTTATTGATTGATCATCAACTTCTCTTGGTGTAGCCTCCTCAATACCATCTCCAAATGCTTCATGTGCTCCTCCTTAGACCTGATAAAGATCAAAATGTCATCAAGATAAACTATTACAAACTTACCTATGAAATCTGCTAGCACTTCATTCATGAGCCTCATGAATGTGCTAGGGGCATTTGTCAGGCCAAAGGGAATTACTAGCCACTCATATAGCCCTTCATTGGTTTTGAAGTTTTTCTTCCATTCATCACCAGGCCTACTCTATTTTGGTGATACCCTGACTTCAAA
Source organism: Thuja plicata (assembly GCA_018584345.1). Lineage (NCBI taxonomy): Eukaryota > Viridiplantae > Streptophyta > Pinopsida > Cupressales > Cupressaceae > Thuja > Thuja plicata. The sequence continues at coordinate 170,814 of MU225191.1, read as the reverse complement.
TCTACCTTGGAGAAATAACAAGAACCCCCCAAGTTGTCTAACAAATCTTCAATCTAGGGCATTGGGAATCTATATCTAATTGTGATTTTGTTTATGGCTCTGGAGTTTGTACACATCCTCCATTTCCATCCTTCTTGGGTGTAAGGATAGTTGGCACAGCACAAGGGCTCAAACTCTTCCTTATTAACCCCTTCTCTAACAAATCTTGAATCTATTTTTCTATATCTGCATTTTGGCTTGGTGTCATCTTATATGTTGCCTTGTTAGGTAGATTAGCTCCAGGTATGAGGTCTATCTAGTTGCTCACATCCCTCATGGGTGGAAATTCACTAGGAAATCCATTATCCACTATCTCATGATACTTTTCCAACAGTTCTTGTAATTCCTTTGGTATACTGGCTTTCTCCTTAGTCTCCTCCTTTGGCTCCACTATCACTGCACAATGGACCCCTTTCTCCTTCTTCCTAGACATTAAAAACTCCTTTCCACTCAAGAGCATCACACTGGTTCCCACATTTTTCTCTTCATTAGGTTTTTGTAAGGGATCCATCTGAAACTTCTCTCCTTGCTTAGTAATCACATATTTATTCTTCTCACCATCATGGATGGCCTTCACATCATATTTCCATGGGCATCCTAGAAGGAGATGAAATTCATCCATGGGAAATATGTCACATAGGACCTTGTCCTTATACTCACCTATTTGAAACTCCACCATTGTTTGTTCATCCACCACTATCTGTTGTCCCTTATTTAACCATGATACTTTCTAGGGAGTGGTGTGAGGTATCCTTCTAAGTTTCAATTTTTCCACCATCTTATTTGACACTATATTTTCTGTGGATCCAGAGTCTACTATCACTTTGTAGATCTTCCCATGGGACCTAAAAGTAGTCTTGAACAAGTTCTTTCTTTGAGGTGGTTCTGTGACACTAGGAACTTTCAACAAAGTCCTTATCAACATGAGATTCTCTCCATCCAATACTGGTCATGTCTTGGATATGGGAGAACTGACGCTTTGAGTGTCGTCCTCTTGTACCAACTAAATCCTTCTTTCTCCCATTGATGATGTGGAAGTCTTGTTAGGACATCTAACCATTGTATGGCCCACTTAGTTGAAATTATAATATCTTCCAGTGATGACAGAATTGCACCTTCTTTGTGATTGGAATCTACCCCTTGGTGATCCTCTATATTGGTTACTCCCACTATTATCAGTGGATTGATTCTCTTCTTGTCTACTTGGGCTTCGTCCTCTGCCAAATTTACTCCTACCTCTAAATCCTTTGTTTTTATTGCCCGTACCTCTTTGGTGGAAATCATTCCTCCTTCTAGTCTTCTCCTCTACTCTCAAATCTAACCGAAAACACTTGTGCATACTGGCAGAAGCCACCATACTAATTTCATCTTGAATCCTTGTCTCAACCCATTGAGGTACCTTGCTATCTTTTCTACTTCCTCTTGTTTCCTTCTTTCTCTTAGGCTCAATTTGTGGAACTCCTCAGTGTAGGCACTTACTGTCAACTCCTTTTGTCTCAAGTTCTATAACTTCTGATACATTTGGATCTCATAATCAGTGGGTAGGAATTGTGCCCTCATTCTGATCTTCATTCTCTCCCAAGAAGCTATCTTATTCTTACCAGTGGCTACCCTATCATCTTGCATCATGTTCCACCACACCAATGCAGATCCCTTGAGTCCAGCCTTTGCATAGATGACCCTCTTCTCCTCTGATACTTCCTTGTAGTCAAACTGGTTGTCTCTGGCCTCTAGCCAATCCAATAACTCTTCACCATTAAAGTTGCCACAATAGTAAGGTATATGTTCCATACTATCTTTTTTGATGGACTTAAATGCATCCAAGAACACATTTTTTTCTTTATCTATCCCCACTTCTTTCCCCTTTCATTCTCCTGACTAATTTTTAGTTTTATCATTACTCTCATCTCCCCATTCAGTTATTCTCTTCTTACTCCTGGGTTCTGACACACTAGCCTTCTCCAAGATGCATTTAAGAAACTATATAATGTAATCCCTACTCATTGCCTTAGGAGGCATTCTTTCAACCTCTTGGCTCTCCTCCCCTTCAGACATACACCAAACTTAAAGAAATTTTTTCTTTGATACCACTCTGATGCAGAGGATCTAGGTTCTAGTCTTTCTTTCCTCAAATTTTTTTCTCCTTTCTTCTAACCATCCAATGGTTACTCCAACATGTGTACTTCTCCAATATGGACCTCCTATATCCTTCCCATCAACTTTCCTCCAAGGTATATTTGGTTTATTGAAGACACAAAGTTCATCCAAGGTCAACTAGTCCAACTAGTTCTTCAATTTCCTTGGTTTTCCACTAGATTTTCCCCTAGAGCCCTCAACCCTTTCTTAGGATATTCCCCATTCACCTCATAGACTCTTTTCTATGTCCTTAAGTCATTAAAATTTTATCAAAAACTTTCCCCATACTTCTAGATGCTTCAACAATCCAATTATTGATAAATACACTAGGAGGCCTAATTGGCTTATTCCTAGTAGGTCTAATTTCACTATTTTGAGCCCAAATATCCAAATTATTCCAAAAAACCTCATAGAAGACCATGAAAATCTCAAAGCTATCTACTAACCCTTCTATAATCCAAAATCCTAGCTTCTCAATGCACCCACAACCCTAGTTATCACCAGGCCCTAGTTTTCAACCTATCAATTAGGCCTCTGGACCAGTCAGGGAAAAATGCCTTCAATTAGGTCTCCAAAATTTGTTTCACCATCTCCCACATTTTTATCCTTCAAGGAGACTCTCTAGGCCTTCTTCACATGCCACTAGGTCTTTTCCCCAAGATCATGGGTGCTCGATCCAAACCAAACTTTACCTTGTCCAGGCTCACCTGCTCCTAGAAGTTAGCCATAGGGCTTCATTCCAAGACTAGGAATCCCATTGAAAATAAAAAAAGAAAACCAAAAACATTATGTATAGACCCTAACCCTTCATCTCCTATGGTTTCAGCCATTTTCAAAGGTGGATGTTTAGGTTAGAGCAATTTTCACCTCTGCAACTCTGCAAATTGAACTTGCAGACCGGTGGCTTAAATCCTACTATAAATTTACACTATGTTAACTTGAAGTCAAACTACTATGTGCTTAATAAATATAATTCAAAATAATACACTCCCATGGGGTCCGATCACCCAACCCAATCCGTACAATGTCATACAAAAAGCAAGAAACACTACACGTTATAAGAAAACACAGTCTGACATCTGTATAGAGGGTTCACAAAAGTGTTGTGAAATCCAAAAATCCTTTAACATTATGAAAATCAATCATCCATTCTCAAACACCTGAGCATGGGTAGTTACAACTGCTCCAACATCCATTTTCAACTTCTTGCAAAAATTTGCAAAAGTTGCTAGCAACTTTTTAGCATCTTTTGCCATGTGACTATTTTAGTCAAATCGATGCATGTTTTTGACTTCCATGACCCTAGGTAGGTTACTTAGGGTCCTAGAAGACACTCTAAACCCAAGTTACACAAAAATAGAAACTTTTACCTTTCTAGGTCAAAATGACCATAATGTCACCTAGGAGCACTTTTGGCTCTTACAAACATGGAAATGAACAAATTTAAATCCAACCTAGTGGATCTTATTAAAACCCACAAAAAACACCTAAAACACACAAACCACACCAAAATGGTAGGTGCTATGCACCATACTCCCCTGGGACAAAGAACTCAAGTCCCTTGAGTTAGGAGGTCTTCAATGGTGAACCCATGCTTCAGAATGTCTATCGCAGTCATCCAAGTAGCCTTAGCTTCAGTTAGTCCCTGCCACTTGATTAGATACTCTTTTTAAGTACCATTCCTTGTCTTCTTGATCACCTTGGAATCCAGTATGTTATCTAACTACAAAGGGTGTGGGGTAGGCTAATCCTTGACCCAATCTTCATCTCCCAACTCTAAAATATTTTGTTCACCATTGTCTAAGGATGGTCCCTTGTAAGGATACAAGTCACATACATTAAAGATTGGTGAAATGCACAAATCTAGAGGCAATTCCACTTCATATGCATTCTTTCCATACTTATGCAATATCCTCAGTGGTCCTATCTTCTTCATGAGTAATTTAGTTGGCTTACCCTTGGGTAGTATTTCCTTTCTAAGATAAGAAAGTACTAGATCCCCCATCTTGAACTAAAAATCCATCCTTGTCTGATCTACCTTGGAATTATATTTCCCTTCTTGCTTCTGTAGAGTCCTTTTGACTTGATCATGAAGCTCTTTCATCTATTCTACAAATGAATCCCCTTGAGCACTCATTTTTTCTTGTAAACTGAGATCCCTTAACTCTAAGATCCCTCTAGGAATTTCCCCATAAACTATCTCAAATGGGATTTTACCAGTACTCTTATTAATGGAATCATTATAGGCATACTCTGCTTGCCCTATGATAAGATCCCATGACTGTCCATGGTGCTTGGTTAGACATCTCAGTAGATTGCCCAAAGATCTATTGACTACCTCAATTTTCCCATCTAACTGAGGGTTATATCCTGAAGAGAAAGACAAAATTTATCCCCAAAATCTTCCAAAGATTCCTCCAAAAGTGACCCACAAACTTACTATCACTATCACATACTATATTCAATGGAAATCCATGAATTCTCACAATTTCTCTAAAGAATAGGCCTACAACATGTGAAGACTCATTGGTATGTTTGCAAGGGATGAAGTATGCCATCTTGCTAAACCTATCCACCACTACAAACACACAGTCATGTCCCTTTGATGTCTTTGGCAATCCCAAAATGAATTCCATACTTAGACACTCTCGAGGCCTTAAGGGTATGGATAGGGGTTGATGCAATCCAGTATTGCTACTTTTTCCTTTAGCCCTCTGACATATCTGACATTGCTCCACAAATTTTCTGACATCTGACTATAACCTAGGCCAATAGTAATGCATATTTACTTGCTTACGTGTCTTGTCCATTCCAAAGTAGCCTCCCAAGCTTCCTTGGTGTTTCTCCTTGACTATGTTCTCCCTCATTGAACACTGAGGTATACACATTAAGTTTCCTTTGAACAATAGTCTATCCTGAAACATATAATAAGTCAAATCCACTTTGAATCCCTATTGTAATTTTACACATACCTCATAGGCATCTTTGAAATCATTGTCCTCCTTGTAGAGATCTTTCAAGTCTTCCATTCCCACGCTTTGAAATTGTATCTCTTGTATAGCCAATACTCTTCTACTTAGAGAATCAGCAACCTTGTTACTAAATCTTTTATTGTGTTTGATAACAAATGTGTAGGCTTTCAAAGATTCTACCCACTTAATGTTTCTTTGGTTCAATTTATCTTGCCCATTCAATAAACTAAGGGCATGGTTATCTATGTAGACCATAAATTCCCTTGGTAGGAGATAATGTCTCCATTTTTTAAGGGCTTTTACCATAGCATACAATTCCAAATCATAAGTGGAGTACTTTTGTTTAGCCTCATTCAACTTCTCTGAGAAGATTGCCACAAGGTGTCCATCTTGACTTAACACTGCTCCAATAGCTAGCTTACTATCATCACACTCCACCACAAATAACTGATTGAAATTGGGGAACCTAAGTGTATGTAGTTTTGCTATCCTCTTTTTCAACATTTCAAATCTTTGATCTGTTCCTACTGTCCACTTGAACTGACATTTGATTCCTCCTCTGATAGTGTTGAGGATAGGGGAACATACATGACTAAAATTCCTCACAAATTTCTTATATTAGGAGGCCAACCCATAAAAACTCCTAACGTCCCCTATGGCTCTAGGTGTAGGCCATTCCAAAATAGACTTTACCTTATCAAGATCCATCTTCATACATCCATTAGTAACCACAAAACTAAGATAGACTAATTCAGTTTTCAAGAACTCACATTTTTCCTAATTGATCATCAACTTCTCTAGTTGTAGCCTCCTCAATACCATCTCCAAATGCTTCATGTGCTCCTCCTTAGACCTGCTAAATATCAAAATTTCATCAAGATAAACTATTACAAACTTACCTATGAAATCTTCTAGCACTTCATTCATGAGCCTCATGAATGTGCTAATGGCATTTTTAAGGCCAAAGGGCATTACTAGCCACTCATACAGCCCTTCATTGGTTTTGAAGGTTTTTTTCTATTCATAACTAGGCCTAACTGTGATTTGGTGATACCCTAACTTCAAATCCACCTTGGAAAAATAACAAGAACCCCCCAAGTTGTCTAGCAAATATTAAATCCAGGCATTGGGAATCTATATCTGATTGTGATTTTGTTTATGGCTCTGGAGTTTGTACACATCCTCCATTTTCCATCCTTCTTGGGTGCAAGGATAGTTGGCATAGCACAAGGGCTCAAACTCTTCCTTATTAACCCCTTCTCCAACAAATCTTGAATCTATTTTGCTATCTCTGCATTTTTGCTTGGTGTCATCTTATATGATGCCTTGTTGTGTAGATTAGCTCCAGGTATGAGGTCTATCTGGTGGCTCACATCCCTCATGGGTGTAAATGGACTAGGAAATCCATTATCCACTATTTCATGATACTTTTCCAATAGTTCTTGTACTTCTTGTGTCATACTAGCTTTATCCTTGGTCTCCTCCTTTGGCTTCACTGTCACTGTACAAAAAAACCCTTTCTCCTTCTTCATAGCCATTAAAAACTCCTTTCCACTCAAGAGCATCACACTGGTTTCCACATGCTTCTCTTCATTAGGTTCTTGTAAGGGATCCATCTGAAACTTCTTTCCTTGCTTAGTAATCACATAGTTATTCTTCTCACCATCATGGATGGCCTTCACATCATACTTCCATGGGTGTCCTAGAAGGAGATGACATGCATCCATGGTAAATATGTCACATAGGACCTTGTCCTTATACTCACCTATTTCAAACTCCACCATTGTTTTTTCATCCACCACTATCTGTTGTCCCTTGTTTAACCATGATACTTTATAGGGAGTAGTGTGAGGTATCCTTCTAAGTTTCAGTTTGTCCACCATCTTAGTTGACATGATATTCTCTTTGGATCCAAATTCTACTATCACTTTGCAGATCTTCCCATGGGACCTACAAGTAGTCTTGAACAAGTTCTTTCTTTGAGGTGGTTCTGTGACACTAGGAACTTTCACCAAAGTCCTTCTCAACATGATATTCTCTCCATCCAATACTAGCCCTGCCTTGGAGATGGGAGAATTGACACTTTGAGTGTCATCCTCTTGTTCCAACTGATTCCTTCTTTCTCCCATTGATGATGTGGAAGTCATGTCAGGACATCTTCCCATTGTATGGCCCACTTGGTTACAATTATAACATCTGCCAGTGAAGACAGAATTGGACCTTCCTTGTGATAGGAATCTACCCCTTAGTGGTCCTCTTCCTTTGTATCCTCCCCTTTGGAAGGATCCTCTATACTAGTTACTCCCACTATTATCAGTGGATTGATTCTTTTCTTGTCTACTTGGGATTTTTCCTCTACCAAAGTTACTCCTCTATTTTTATTACCCCTACATCTTTGGTGGAAATCATTCCTCCTTATATTCTTCTCCTCTACTCTCAAATCTAACTGAAAACACTTGTGCATACTGGTAGGAGCCATCATACTAATTTCATCTTGAATCCCTTGTCTCAACCCATTGAGGTACCTTGCTACCTTTTCTACTTCCTTGTCTTGCCTTCTTTCTCTGGGGATCAATTTGTGGAACTCCTCAGTGTAGGCACTTATTGTCAACTCCTTTTTTCTCAAGTTCTACAACTTATGATACATTTGGATCTCATAATCAGTGGGTAGGAATTGTGCCCTCATTCTGATCTTCATTCTCTGCCAAGAATCTATCTTCTTCTTACCAGTGGATACCCTATCATCTTGAATCATGTTCCACCACACCAATGCAGATCCTTTGATTCTATCCTTTACATAGTTGACCCTCTTCTCCTCTGATACTTCCTTGTAGTCAAACTGGTTGTTTATGGCCTCTAGCCAATCCAATAACTCTTCACCATTTAAGATTCCACAATAGTAAGGTATATGCTCCATACTATCTTTGTTGATGAACTTAAATGCATCCAAGAATACCTTTTTTTCTTTATCCATCTCCACTTATTTCCCCTTTCATTCTCCTGACTGATTTTTAGTTTCATCATCACTCTCATCTCCCCATTTAGTTATTCTCTTCTTACTCCTTGGTTCTGACACACTAGCCTTCTCCAAGAGGCCTTGAACAAACTCTACAATGGCATCCCTACTAATTTCCTTAGGATGCATGATGTCAACCTCTTGGCTCTCTTCCCCTTCATACATGCACCAAACCTAAAGATATTTTGGCTCTGATACCACTCTGATGCAGAGGGTCTAGGTTCTAGTCTTTCTTTCCTCCAAATTGCTTCTCCTTTCTTATAATCATCCCATGGTTACTCCTCCATGTTTAATTCTCCAATATGGACCTCCTAGATCCTTCCCATCAACTTTCCTCCAATGTATAGTTGATTTATTGAAGACACAAAGTTCATCCAAGGTCAACTAGTCCAACTAGTTCTTCAATTTCCTTGGTTTTCCAGTAGATTTTCCCCTAGAGCCATAAACTCTTTCTTAGGATCTTTCCCATTCACCTCATAGACTCTTGTCTATTTCCTTGAATCATTAAAAGTCGATCATAAACTTTCCCCATACTTCTAGATGCTTCAACAATCCAATTGTTGACAAATACACTATGAGGCCTAATTGGCTTATTCCTAGTAGGTCTAACTTCACTATTTTGATCCCAAAGCTCCAAATTCTTCCAAAAAACCTCATAGAAGACCCTGAAAATCTCAAATCTATCCACTATCCCTTCTATAATCCAAAATCCTAGCTTCTCAATACACCCACAACCCTAGTTATCAACAGGCCCTAGTTTTCTGTCTATCAATTAGGCCTCTGGACTAGTCAGGGAAAAATGCCTTCAATTAGGTCTCCAAACTTAGTTTCACCATATCCCACCTTTTGATCCTTCAAGGAGACTCTCTAGGGATTCTTCACATGCCACTAGGTCTTTTCCCCAAGATTATGGGTGCTCGATCCAAACCAAACTTTACCCTGTCCAAGATCACCTGCTCCTAGCAGTCAGCCATAGTGCTTCATTCCAAGACTAGGAATCCCATTGAAAAAACAAAAAGAAAACCAAAAACATTATGTACAGACCCTAACCCTTCATCCCCCATGGTTTCATCCATTTTAAACAGTGGATGTTTAGGTTAGAGCCATTTTTACCTCTGCAAATTGAACTTGTAGACCAGTGGCTTAAATCCTACTATAACTTTACACTATGTTAACTTGAAATAAAAGTACTATGTGGATAATCAAGATAACTCAAAATAATACACTCCCATGGGGTCCTATCACCCAACCCAATCTGTACACTACCATATAAAAATCAAGAAACACTACAAGTTACAAGAAAACACAGTCTGACATCCGTACAAAGGGTTCACAAAAGTGTTGTGCAATCCAAAACTCCATTAACCTTCTAAAAATCAATCATTCATGCTCAAATACCCAAGCATGGGTAGTTACAATCGCTCCAACATCCATTTGCAACTTCTTGCAAAAAGTTGCAAAAGTTGCTCGAGCAACTTTTAAAAGTTGCTAGCAACTTTAGCATCTTTTGTCATTTGACTATTTTAGTCAACTTGATGCATTTTTTACTTCCATTACCCTAGTTAGGTTACTTAGGGTCCTAGAAGACACTCTAAACCCAAGTTACACAAAAATAGCAACTTTTACCTTTCTAGGTCAAAATGACCACAATTTGACCTAGGAGCACTTTTGGCTCTTACAAACATGGAGATGAATAAATTTGGATCCAACCTAGTGGATCTTATTACAACCTGCACAAAACACCTAACACAACCCTAAAACACACAAACCACACCAAAATGGGAGGTGCTCTACACCATTACTTTATCTTCCTCCTGAAGCTGCAGGGAGGGATCCCTTTTTAACATAATTAATTGGGAGACTGAATTAATAACTTCAGCTTCCTCTCCTACATCTGGCCATATGGGAGAGGATAATTCCATCTGAGGTTTAGCAAGAGGATACAAAGAAAAAATTTTGGTGTGCTGACCACTAGAAATGGTCATATCTCCTAACCGACAACTGATATATGCATCAGAAGTAGTCAGTGAAGGACATCCCAAAATAATTGGATAGCCTCCTAGAGTAGCTTTTGGCAAGAGTATCATGAATTTTGTAGGGTAGGACTGAGACTCATGGTCAACCACAATGTCCTCCACCTCTCCATCAGGTTTTACAGTCAAACTGTCTATGAGCTGCAAGATAGTAGGTGTATTTTTTAGGTTGGTGATACCTAGGCATTGCATGATGTCCTTGGTCATGACATTAATGGCAGCTCCAAGATCAATCAAGGTATTTTTTATAGCAGTCACATTAATAATGACCTCGATGATAGGGCTGCCTGGGTTAGAATATTTTAGGATGGTAAGCCTTCCTAACATGATGTCTACCAGTTTTCCCAGGACATGGACAGTCTAGAGATCCTTCTTCTTGTAGCCAGGATTTTTAAAGCAAGCTTCCTTAATGACCTTTCCATAGGTGGGAACATCTTTGATTTCCTAAAAAAGTGGAATTTGGATGTTGACAATCTTTAGTTGGTCAAGGATATTAAAAGTTGCTTTGTCAATGGTTTTTGTAGTGCTATGTTGTAACCTTTGTAGAAAAGGGGGGATGGTATGTTGATTAGTTTTAGCTGGTGGTGCAGAAGCTACTGGAGTAGATGGATTGTCAGGTTGATTGGGCTCCTCAGTAGGCATTTCAGTGATTACAGTAGGCTCAAGTGCAGGCAAAGTGGTACCAGACCGTAAGTGAATATCATCAAGGTTGATTGCATAAGTAGGATATTGCATGGGATACTGTGACAAGTTTGTTGCATACACATTTTGCTGAGGTAGAGGAGGTCAATTATTGGGGTTTGGCTATGGATATGTAGGTAAATAAGTAGGCTTAGAAGGTGGGTTAGTGGTTGCAGGAGGCGGAAAAAGAGATTGCTGTTGTGGAGGATGCATAGGTGGTGGAAAAAATCCTTGTGGTTGATTTGGCCATTGTTGGCCACCTCGCCATTGTGATTTTTGCTGCCAATTACCCTGTGGTAGCTGCCATGCCCCTTGAGGTTGTTTCCAACCTCCTTGAGGGTTTGGCCACTGTGGATTGGGGTAATTCTACCACTTATTCTGGGAATTGTTCTAGGGAGGATTTTGGTAATTCATGGGGGGTTGCCATTGATTATTATAAAAAGGACCACTAAATGAAAGAGGGTCCTGAGGCATAACTTGTCTTTGCACCCATGGTCATCACTGAGTGATGAAGAACATCTTCTCATCCTCTGGTTCAATTGGTTTGTAATCAGTCGACATTTGTGTAGTCTCCATGTTCACAACAATTTTACATCTGCAGTCTCTCTTCTTCAGTCTACAATGTGGACATAATTCTACTAGCATGGCCTCTACTTCCTCATGTTTCTTCTTAGCCTACATGGTGTCACACTAAGTGGCCATGTTTTTAATGATATCTTGCTTAAAATTGGATGAGAGATTGGTTATCTTTGTCCGTGAAGCACCAACACCATTAGACTTTCCCAGGGTGGACCTATATCCTCTTCCTTTCTTAATAGAAGCTCTGGAGTATTTAAGGCAGATCTTCTGAATATCATCCCATGATGCCTGGGTGATATCTCCTCTGGCCATCAGGTCCAGTGCCTCTATGCATCCATCATGAATGCCTCACAAAAAGAGAAACTTGTGAGATTCTTAATTAAGCTCATGTTGAGTATTCTTCTATAAACTGAACATGAACCTTGAGACATAATCCTCAAGACTCTCATCCTCTTTTTTATGACATCTTAAAGATGTCATCCCCTTGCATATCATTTCCTTGACAGTACTCCTTGTATTTCAGCAAGAAAGCATCCTTCATTTCATCCCAATTGTGGACAACATCTTGTCTTGAACCCATAAACCATCACAATGTAGACTCTTTAAGTGTTGCAGGAAAAAGATTAAGTCTATGGGAATTAGTGGTGTAGTCATAGCTCCTACAAAGGATATCAAACTCAAAGAGAAAGGTATTTGGGTCCTCTGTGACAAGGCCATAAAATTTTGGAAGAGAAGAAGAGGGAATATTCTTAAGGTTGTTATTATATTGTTGATCAGAAATGGGAAAAGGGAATGTAGTAGGATTGGACATCCTTTGTGGCCGCCGAGGTTGATCTTGAGGTGGGTTTTGAGGTTGATAGATGAATAACTACCAAGGATTCTCTTCTCTAGGATTCTAGAGTTCTAGGTTGGAAAAGGCTTCAGCAAATAGATTAGCTTCTGGTTGTTCTTGGAAGAATCCATGGAAGTCACCCTAAGAAGATGAGGATGATGAAGGGGCTTCAAGAAGCTCAAAAATAGCGTCAACAAGCTGGTTTTCTTCTTCAAATAGGTTACTGGATGGATTTGGAAAGTACCTTCCTCGGGCGTCTCTTCATCTATTATGCATGCAGATGGTATGGAATGATGTGAATAGTGGTTTGTTTTGTCAAGATGAGGCTTAATCTATTTAAAGCAAAAAATGAAAGCATGAAAGCAAATCCTAGGAATGCTTGAATAAGGACCAAGCTCGGCACCGTCCCTGGCAACGGTGCCAAAAATGATCACTCATTATAAAGGCTTAGAAACTAGGCATAATCCTTTAACTTGAGGATTGGACATCCAACTAAGCACTTCATCCTCTTTATAAGAAACTCATTTAATATGTCAAACCCAAGGATGTGTGTTAGTGAACATATTTTTCTTGTAATAAAATCTTTAGAATAACCCTTATTTGCCCAAAATGGAGACACAATAAACCACTAATAGTTGGGTCACTTTGCAATGGGATTGTGCAAGCACCCTCTGAATTTTAATAAGGTACAGCTCCCTTGTAAGATTTGAAATAAATCTTCTAAACTATAACACGTATACATGCTTTTAATTTGAAAGCATAAAAGGCACCACAACCAATTCTTGGATGAGAGGCCAATAATAAGATTATTATAACAATAATAAATGGGACAAGAAGATAAGAAATACCTTCAAGTATTTATTTATTCAGGAATTCATTAGAAGATGATAGAAACACAAGAATCCATTCAGTCATTAACCCACAGAAATCACAACAGCACATGAAATTTGAAGAAAACATTCACAAAGTAACTGATGCAAGAGCATCCCAGGGTAGTTGGCTATCCTGCATGTTTGGGAGATTTGATGGAGTTGTGTGGACTTATTTTCATGTGTGAGGGTTTGGTAGAGTTGGATAAACCTACTTGGGTCTTGGGTAATTGGTTTTGATGTATTTAATGGAACTTGCCATGGTCTTGGTTGCTTGGCATGGACTAGGAGGAGCTTGGCCTTGCTTAGAAATTTGGTGCCTATTACAAGCCGTATAAGTAATTTTCCACAAAGAGATAGAGGATGAAAATTTTAGGGATTAAAGAGGGCCTAGATTTCTACCTACGGTTTGATGCACAAGTTCTAATTCATTTGGAGCTAGGAGATATCACGATTTTACAAAGACATCAATTTTGGGCATTTAATTATTGTTGTTGGCCGACTTGTGGAATTTAATTTATGTGTTTGTATTTAATTTATGTTCAGGGCCGACCTATGGCTTAGATTGGTATAAGTAGGGGTTGTGGGGGAAGTATTTATTCATTATTCATTCATCCTGGAGAAGAGGAAGAGGTAGAGGAGTGAGTTTTGTGAGGAGCTAGTGGCTGCAGCTTGGGAAACAAGGAGATTGCTTGGTGGGCTTGCGAGCACAAGTTTAGATCTTCCTTGGGTGTTCCTACCAGTGTGTGGATCTGGGCTATCTAGGGTTTTGTTTGGATCTTGTGAGATCTTACAGAGTTTCTATTGTAATTGCATTGTATTTGGCCGTAACCCGGAAGGCCTTACAGCGGGGCATGTTGGATGAAAATATAATGATTCTATTATGAGTATTTGCATTGTGTGGATATAAATCTCTATGTCGTTATTTATATTCCATTGTGTGGTTATTGGTTGAGGGCTAGGACATCTCCATTGGGGATCCTCCTACCTTGGCCTTCATCAGATGGTATCAGAGCACAGTTGTTCCTGAGTGTGTGGACAGAGCGCCGAATGTGAGGCAGTTTACACCAGGACCTTGGGTGGAGTTTATCAGAGCATAGTTGTTCCTGAGTGTGTGGAC
>MU225191.1:127191-154603 GCA_018584345.1 Thuja plicata | reverse complement strand
GGATGAAAATATAATGATTCTATTATGAGTATTTGCATTGTGTGGATATAAATCTCTATGTTGTTATTTATATTCCATTGTGTGGTTATTGGTTGGGGGCTAGGACATCTCCATTAGGGATCCTCCTGCCTTGACCTTCATCAGTAACATTCTTCAATTCAATCCCAAATAACACAGATTCAGATTGCTTTCATGGAACCATTTTGTATTGCATTGATTCAAAGCCCAATAACAAGGTGATCTCCAAAGTATTAGATATTAATTCATTCAAGCATTACTACCAAAAAGACAACATTCAGTATCCACTAACAAAGAGCAGAAACAGTAATGTCTTTTCATTTTCTTCATCTTCTAACTCTCTATTACAATATACAAATTAAAACCAGTGTATCCTCCCCTCTCCTAGCACAAAGAATCCTCCAGAAAAATAAGAACCCTCTATCTGTCATTCTTTGACATATTTATTTCTCTAGTGATCTCTTTTAGTTTTAATAACTAATTCTTGAAAATCTTTTTAACGTCTCCCTTTTTACCTTTTCACTTCCCGTGGACATAGGAATCATGTTTAATTGTTTCTTACCTATAATATTATCACATGAAGATAGATTAACTATATAATTTGCATCAATATCAAATTCATCTTCTATTTGAGGGACACCACGTGGAGTTAAGGAAATGCCCACCAAAATTAGTTTTATTTTCTGACAGAAAATTTGGGTCCACATGCGGGGGCTGTAACTTATTATTCCACTATTGGATTGACCTGATTTTTGGATATGTTGTTCCAATCCTAGTTGTCTGCATTTTGACTGGAGAGATTGGAAAAATAATGACTGCGTCAAAAGATATTGACTATTATGTGCAGGTCTATATGACTGTTAATTTATTTCCTGCAAATTCATGTTTGTAGAATCTCCAATAAATCTTTCTTCTGCATAATTATCTCATGATTTCTAAGATTATTATCAGCAGCTTTGGCTTGTGTAAAAAAATTTTACTACCTTTGACTTAATTTCACATCAATATGAATTCTTCAGTTGATACATTATGTCATTTGGTTTGTTTGATTTTCAAATTTCAAGCAATCAAACAACTTTAATAACTTTGTTTCTTGTTGAGTTTGACCACACTGGCATTCTGTCAAGTATTTCAAGTTGATGAAATAGAATTCATTTTATTCTTTCATTCTTCTTATCGAGCCCCTCGAAGACAAGACCAAGTTCATCTACCAATGGCACTTCACATTATCAATTTAGAATTTTGAATAATTCTGGACTGTTTGAACCACTGTGAATCAACTATCTGGTTGCAGCTTCATGATTTGAGTTTGCATTTTTAAACCATCATACCTAAACCTTGAAATGAAATATTAATTTTATGTTTGGAACCTTTTAACTTTGAATTCTAAATATGGATGATCCAATCTGCATTTTGAATCTTGAGCCAGTGAAACCCGAGCTTTGGACTTGACCTCTGAATTTTTGTACTGAACTTGGTTGTATTTGAACCATAAGAACCAACTTGAACCATTTTGAAACCTTTGAACCTCTTTGAACTACTTTGAACCAAGGTTCAAAGTAGTTCAAAGTGGTTCATGAGAGATGAAGGACTTCCAATACTTGGTAGAAGGGAGCCGACTACAACAAGACAAGTTTAAAAAATTGTGGTGATTGACTCAAGGATAAAAATCTACATTGAAAGACCAATTGACGAAAGCTTTGAAAATGGAGGAAACCAGAAAATGATTAAATATATAGAAGGGTCAAGGACACTTTAACATGGTGACTCAAATAGACCCTAACACTGGCTCTGTCTAGGGGACTGCATGTTGCCAAATATGCAGAGAACTTCCAGTATCTCTGGTTAATGAGCAGTGTCATACACCATTGGGCAAATAGAGTCACAAAAAGATAGAGAAAATGGAACTGCTTGCAAAGAGGGAGGGGAGGAATGGGGCAACTACCAAAACAAAACCGAAAGTAGAACCAGCAGTGAACAAAAGAAAGGAAAGAAAAACAAACCACTAAATACACCTAAACTACCAAAACCAACTAAACTAGCAGCAAGCTAAACTAAGCACAACAAAACTATATACAAATATGTACAAGTGAGGTGACCCCACTGTAAAGAACATGAATAAGAGGATGACTTACACAAATCCATTCACTGACTGAGAGAAGTAGGACCCTTTTCTGAACAACGGATTGCATCTACATGAAAGACCCCAACACCATTTTCCTTTGGAGAATTCCTTGTTGTTGCAAGTAAAACCAATTGTGTGCAAGAGTTTTGTAGAGCATACATTATGCTCGAAGAGCCATAGTTCATCATAAACATCAGATTTCCCCAAGTCTTTCAACATAAAATTTTCAACACCATTAGCAATCTCTAACTGAAATAATTCACACTCCAACAACCGTAAAAAGAGCATCACCTCATCTTTGAATTGCTCTTGAGGAACAACAATATTGTTAGAATCAGATGAGTTAATGCACATAACTCCTGTGCTTGGATCAAATATGACAAAACATTCATCTAGTGAGCCCCAAGACATACGCCAAAACTCACCCAACTTGCTGACCCAAATGCTAAACTTTTCTTTACTTGACCAACAATAAACTTGATTTATTTTCCTCTCATATAATTCATGACAGCAGTAGTGTTTATCTTGCTGCAAGCATAACACTTCCATAGAATTCATGGTGGGTTTCTTCACAAGAGGATGGTCATCATAAAAAAACAAACCACATGAAAGTGCCCCATCTACGGAAACATATCGATTAACCAGCTCAAGGCAAACATCTTTAATGATATCAAAATCAGCAACAATGTGAAATGAGCATGGTATACAAATTTTACCTTCTATGTTTGGAACAGCTGTCACCATTTGTGTCGGATAGTTTTCTCTATTCCTCATCTCGCTATATTTTGAATAGAACACACCTATGCCATCCTGGAGTTGAAAATCTTTGACACTTATTTGCCTGCCCTTCTCAAACACACCAATTCCAGCATAGTCATTTTCAAATTCTTCGTCCATAGGGTTTGTTCTGACCAGATTAGTTTCACCATTCTTGACTGCAATCAAATAAACAAATTCCCTATCCAAAACCAAAGCTTGGAGTAAATCAATACCTGAGACTGCTACAGAAGAGAACTCTTGTGTGATAGGCACCAAGGGTTGAATTATTTCCTCTTCTTGGGGCTGCAACATTTCATTAACCCAAAAGAGCTCTTGCTCCAAATTCATTCCCACATTCAGCCCTTTGGCCAAAATTTTAGTCATAGAAAAGTCTTCTTCAAAACATCTTTCAACATCATTTTCAACATCAGTGTTATCAAGAAGATCTACTACTGCATTCACCTCAAAACAAAAAGATTCTAGAACAGGGTCTTCGCCAATATACACACATAAAGAATCATTCTTTTCACCATCTTCCATAACATTAAAAGATTCATATTTTGGCAGGGCATTATCAGAGATCATTTTGATAGAATCTTCAAGAAAAGTATGATTATCGCAATCTTCAAATATGAAACTTTCTACATGGGAAGAAAAAGAAATTTTGGATAGCGTTTCATCATTCTTACTTACCAATTCCTTACCAAGGTTAAGGCCATTCTTGTTCATCAAAACTTGATCTTCAGGAGGGTGGAGTGCTCCTTATTGGGCCTCTTGCTCATTCATGACAAGATGATTAAAATAAATGGATGAAACAGACACAACTGGAATCTCATCATCATCTACCTTCAGCTCTTCATTTAGCTGTGATACCCTTTTATGATATTCTTGCAGCACTTTATTCTTCTCCTCTAACTCTTTCAGCTTGTGAAATCTGACACAAAGGCTTCTCCACAATAGAGGAGATGTGTGATCATCTTCCATACTTATATTATTCTTGATAGCTCAGGAGATGCTTTCTTTGAAGCTATCCACGAAATCGCGCAACAATTTATCATACATTTGATAAAGTTCCATGAGAAAGGGATTTGGCCTTGGCTTTCTCATGGCTTTCATATTCAGCAAAGGTCTTTATACAGAGTTTCCAATCTCCAGCATCCAGAGATAATCATAAAACTGAGGAAACAATTATTAGATACTGATCTTCATTCCCGCTCCCCAGTAGAGTCGCCAAAAATATGTTAGTGAACAGATTTGTCTTCCAATAAAATCTTCAGAATAACCCTTATTTTCCCAAAACAGAGACACAATAAACCACTAACAGTTGGGTCACTTTGTAATGGGATTGTGCAAGCGCCCTCTAAATTTTAATAAGGTATAGCTCCCTTGTAAGATTTGCAATGAATCTTCTAAACTATAACATGTATACATGCTTTTAATCTGAAAGCATAAAAGGCGACACAACTCATTCTTGGATGAGAGGCCAATAATAAGATAATTATAACAATAATAAATGGGACAAGAATATAACAAAGACCTTCAAGTATCTATTAATTTAGGACTTCATTAGAAGATTATAGAAACACAAGAATCCATTAAGTCATTAACCCACAGAAATCACAACAGCACATGAAATTTGAAGAAATCATTCACAAAGTAACATTCTTCAATTCAATCCCAAATAACACAGATTCAGATTGCTTTCATGGAACCATTTTGTAATGCATTGATTCAAAGCCCAATAACAAGGTGATCTCCAAAGTATCAGATATTAATTCAGTCAAGCATTACTACCAAAAAGACAACATTCAGTATCCACCAACAAAGAGCAGAAACAGTAATGTCTTTTCATTTTCTCCATCTTCTAACTCTCTATTACAATATACAAATTAAAACTAGTTTATCCTACCCTCTCCTAGCACAAAGAATCGTCCAAAAAAATAAGAACCCTCTATCTTTCATTCTTTGACATATTTATTTCTCTGGTGATCTCTTTCAGTTTTAATAACTGATTCTTGAAAATCTTTTTAATGTCTCCCTTTTTACCTTTTCACTTCCCGTGGACATAGGAATCATGTTTAATTGTTTCTTACCTATAATATTATCACATGAAGATAGATTAACTATATAATTTGCATCAATATCAAATGCATCTTCTATTTGAGGGACACCACGTGGAGCTAAGGAAATGCCCACCGAAATCAATTTTATTTTCTGACAGAAAATTTGGGTCTCGATGCGGGGGCTGTAACTTTTTATTCCACCGTTGGATTGACCTGATTTTTGGTTACATTGTTCCAATCCTAGTTGTCTGCATTCTGACCAGAGAGATTGTAAAAATAATGACTGCGTCAAAAGATATTGACTACTGTGTGCAGGTCTATATGACTGTTAATTTATTTCCTGCAAATTCGTGTTTGCGGAATCTCCAGTAAATCTTCCTTCTGCATAATTATCTCATGATTTCTTAGATTCTTATCAGCGGCTTTGGCTTGTGTAACAAATTTTTACTACCTTTGACTTCATTTCACATCAATATGAATTCTTCAGTTGATACATTATGTCATTTGATT
Source organism: Thuja plicata (assembly GCA_018584345.1). Lineage (NCBI taxonomy): Eukaryota > Viridiplantae > Streptophyta > Pinopsida > Cupressales > Cupressaceae > Thuja > Thuja plicata. The sequence goes on along the minus strand of MU225191.1, from coordinate 149,128 downwards.
TGTTTGGTTTTCAATTTGCAAGCAATCAAACAACTTTAATAACTTTGTTTCTTGTTGAGTTTGACCACACTGGCATTCTGTCAAGTATTTCAAGTTGATGAAATAGAATTCATTTTATTCTTTCATTCTTCTTATCGGGCCCCTCGAATACAAGACCAAGTTCATCTACCAATGGCATTTCACATTATCAATTTAGAATTTTGAATAATTATGGACTATTTTGAACCACTATGAATCAACTATCTGGTTGTAGCTTCAAGCTTTGAGTCTACATTTTTAAACCATCATACCTGAACCTTGAAATGAAATATTAATTTTATGTTTGGAACCTTTTAACTTTGAATTCTAAATCTGGATGAGCCAATCTACATTTTGAATCTTGAGCCAGTGAAACCCAAGCTTTGAACTTGACCTCTGAATTTTTGTACTGAACTTGGCTATATTTGAACCATAAGAACCAACTTGAACCATTTTGAAACCTTTGAACCTCTTTGAACTACTTTGAACTGAGGTTCAAATCGGTTCAAAGTGGTTCATGAGAGATGAAGGACTTCCAATACTTGGCGGAAGGGAGCTGGCTACAACAAGACAAGTTTGAAAAATTATGGCGATTAACTCAAGGATAAAAATCTACATTGAAAGACCCATTGACGCAAGCTTTGAAAATGGAGGAAATCAGACAATGATTAAATATATAGAAGGGTCAAGGACACTTTAACATAGTGACTAAAATAGACCCTAACAGTGTATTACTTGAAAGGGGCTAGCAAAATATATGCACCAAGTACTTTCTCAACCAATCATTCTATAATCGCCGCAAGAAACAAATGTTGGAAAGAAACTAGTCTATGGTTGCAGGAAATAAATGCTTTTGAAGGGAAACTATACTATTGCTGCATGAAACGAATACTCAAAGGAAAGCTAAACTATTATTGTGAAAGTAAATACTTAAAGGTAAATGATGGAAGTGAATGTTGCTAGCAGAATGGAAGAGTGCACAAACTAACTATAATGCCTTAGTTACTCTGCTGCTCAGTCATAGGAAGCGGTAGTTGTCCTGTGGCTTTGGCTGCAGGAGCTATTCAGCATAGGAATTGAAATGACAGAAATGTAGGAAAGTGAACTAAACTAAAATGAATCTAACTATGGATTCCTCACCAAGTGGGCACCCTTGGGTGAGTACCTAGAACACTCAATTACAAAGAATTAATCTCAACACTTCATTTTCTCATTAAAATGAATAACAGAGTACAGAGATTCTCATCAACAGTAAAACAACAGAATTGAACTATATTGCAACTATCATAATAAAAATACCCTCCTTCTCTCACAGGAGTGGGGCTTTATTTAAAGGAAAATATCTAACTGCTAAACTCAACACGCCCTAAGAAAAGGTGGAGCTTTTATTACAAACAACTAATAGAAAGGAAAGCTAGAAAGCAGGAAATGGAATCGGTCCAGAAAAGAGGAAAGAACTGCTTAGAAAACAGATCTAACTTCCCACTCTCTCCTATATTTCATCAGGGAAATTATTGTGTTTTCCAAGTCTTCGCTCAATCATCTCCACCTAGATTAACCAGAAACCTTCCACTACTGCTACGCGGATGTTTCATCCGTGTGCGTCTGCTATAGGACCGAGTCAAGCGTCCAGCACATAGACGTGCTCACCTGAACAAGACAACGGTTGCTACTTCGATGCGCTGTATTTAAACTGTTAGGATAAAATCATTCATGGAAAATAATCATTAAAGTACATATACATTATCTATTGCTCAAACAATCAATTCATTCATAAAACATTATCATAACTCCATAGTAATAAACAGAGCATACTCATCTAGATAAAGCATATTAAGTAAGTATATGTCTATGGCATAGGTTCAGTAGTTGACTACCACATATTAACAGTTTTAAAGCATAAAGTCTTGGAGTAATAAAAGAAAACATGGCAAAAGACCTCTCAAAAGTTCTCGTAGGGTATCTAAAGTATGCCATTAAAATGGCCTATCACTCAATATGCATCACACCATAGGGAACAATGGATAGGAAACCCTTTGGATCATCTTCTACTAATTTAAATGGATTTTTCTTAAATTTTGGCCTAGGTCTCTCGGTAATCTCCACAATGATTAGTGTACCCATCTTGAAAATGACAAATTCAAACTAATAAGATCGAATAAATACATTTGGTAAGCACTGCTCGACGAACTTAAAACCCTTGTTGTTTCCTTCACACAATCACTAGAAATTATTCAACCAATCACCTTGAATGTTGTCAAATTTCTCAAATTATGCTTTTTTCTTTGTCTTCTCTTCAAATGCGTAGGTGCACAATAAGACCTAAAAATCACTTTTTCTCTACATTATTTCTACAACATTAATTTCATCACTGGTTGCTAAAAAAACATCATATACCTTCTAAAATCTTGTTAGCGGTGAACCATGCTTCATGCGATTAAACAAAACTTGATACCATATTAAAAAATAATCATATCCATCTAAATATGCAAATAGCACTTATTGCACATGCATCTAGGGGATCTTTAATAGATTCAACAATGATTTATCCCCCTAAGTCACTAATGACTTAGTTAGATGAATAATTCTCCACACCTAGTGAATATGTGGTATCTTCATATGGTTTGTCTTCACTCTTCTTTGTCCAGATCTTCCTCATCTAATTTGTGGTCTCTTTAATATTCACAATTTGCTTTCCATTTTTATTGTCAGACTGATTAAGTAGTTGATTCACCCTATTGTTCCTTTCTGTACAAAACCTTGTAATGTGTCCTATCTTGTGATAATGAAAACATATCATACATGTTGATCTCCAAGGTCCTGAATTGCCTCTATTTGTCCTCAATCTGCAGTTGATTTTCATGTGTACATAGTTGTGACAATGTGAACATGTAACATTCCATCAGTTCTCATTTTGATAAGGACTTGATCAGTTCATTTGTAACCATTGATTGTTCATCCTTGTCCTATACTCATTAGCTCTATGACCATATTTGTTGCAATTGTAATAATAACCATGAAAATTACTTGGTCTGGTATTAGATCTAACACTTGGAATACTAGATCTGACATTTTTCTTGCATACATTAGCAATATGTCCAACCTTATGACAATTGAAACAAACTAGTTTATAAGATCTCTTACAAGATTTCCTTGGGGTTACCTTTGGTGAGGTTTTCTAACCTTGCATGTCCTTCTTGGTTCTAAACGATTCACCAACTTCCTAATTGGTGTATCCAAGACCCTTATTCTCTCCATGAATTCTTTGATTCAATAGTTTTTCATCAAGCTTTGCATTAATCTCATTGATTTTCTTGAGTAAATCATTTGCACCCTTCAACTCACCTTTCGGTTGCTCATTTTCTTTTCTTAGATTTTCATTTTGTCTTCAGGATTCTTGATTTTCTTCATTTGTCTCATGTAGATGTTCATGCAATCTACCAACCTCTTATTTATATTTGAAAAGCTCGTGCACATTAGCTTTTAAGGATTTATCTTTGGCTTTTACGGCTTCCTCTACTATTGTCCTTGCTTCTTATGAAGTCTTCCTTTCTTCCATTTCTTCACCCATCTTGATTGAAAAGGCTTCTAACTATCTCTTTATATTCTTCTTGTCTTTATGCAATTTCTTATTCTCCCGGGTCAAAGCTTCTAGGGCAGCCTCAGGTTCCTCAGGCCCAATTCCTTCAGATAGTTGATCAAAGAGATCTTGTCTCTCATATAATTTTTGAACAATCTCAGACCTCTTAGCTCTTGATTGCTTGAGTTTCTCCTTCAACTGGTCAATAAAATCTTCTGCGTCTTCAAGTTTATTTACAAGTTGTCTTTGATATCTTGAACCCTTAATATATGCCTTAAGGATCCTCCCCAAGTTGTTAGGCTTCTTCAAGGAAACTAAGCTCTAATACCAATTGTCAATGTTATATAAGGCACTGAGAGAGGGGGTGAATCAATGCAACCACAGATCTAAAAAATATTTTCATCAACTTCCAAAGTAACCAACATGTAAAGTTAAATATAACATAAAATCATTTCAAAATATTTATCCATGAAATCAACACAAAGACACCAATCTTTTATCATGGAAACCCTTGTTAGAGGGAAAACCATAGTGAGAATTATCACCCATAAATATTTCTAGTGCACAAATAAGATCTTCCCTGTTAAGATCATTACATCACCCTATTATGGGTATATCTGGTTAATAGTATCTCTAGCCCAGTTAGAAGCTATTACAAAATTCCAGTTAGGAACTACCATTTTAAGGGATTTGAAACTCCTTCTGAGAGTCATCCTATTAAAGGATTTAGTCTTCAGACCTGTTAGGATCCTGCTTACCCTATTAAGAGTAGCCTGTTAGAGGATTTTGATTGCAAGCTTGTCAGAACTTGCCTTGAGAATAAACTCAAATGAATGGTCTAAAAGTAGCATACTCTACCTGATAGATCCACTTTAGCATTGCTCAAATCACTATTTTTTTCATACAAACATCCACTTCAACCACCGCAATCATCGCATCAACAACAAACCCACTAACAACTACATTCTCCTTCAATTTTATGTCTTATAAATACTTTTAGGTCAATGGAATAACCCTAAAATGTGTTACCTGAGTCAACCTTCAAATCCTAAACAAAATACATAAGCGGTAACTCCAACATAAGAAATTGAACTCCTCAAGGTTGGCCCTCAACAATTCAACACTTAAATCGATCGATCTTTGACTTTGACTTAACCTCTGAATCGAATTATCCAATTTACTGGTGTTTTCCTCAGATCTCTAGTTGTACATTGAATATACTTACGCGATCATAGATGTAGTTAAACTAATTCTATAGATACTTTATGTATGACCGCATCATCTGAATCCTCAGAATTATCTTCGCACGCTGAATTTACCATCATATATTGTGTTATCACCAGTACACTAGATACTAAAACAAATTCTTGTGTAATCACTTTTATCACCGGTATATTTGATTCTATCAACTTAGAAGAATTTTTGTCAACCATTACAATACTACAACATTCATCCCACGATCTAAGATATGATCATCTTCATCATATGCCAACATGGTTATCACCAAATTGGGATTAGAGAAGGAGATGAATGGAAAATAAACTTCAAGAAAAAAGAGGGCTTGTATGAGTGGTTAGTCATGCCCTTTGGGCTAACTAATGCACTGAGAAAATTCATGCAGCTCATGAACAAAGTATTGAAATAATTTTTGAGAAATTTTTTCATTGTTTAATTGGATGATATGTTGATCTTCAGTAAGACATTGGAAGAACATATAATGCATATTCATAGGGTCTTTGAGAAGTTAAGGGAAGAAATTTTTTTGATTAACTTGAAGAAGTGCAGTTTTGTGAAGGAGTTAGTGTACTTGGGAATTTTTGTCTCAGCATATGGTCTTAAAATAGACCCAGAGAAAGTGAAGGCTCTCCTTGAAGGCCTACTCCAAGGAGTGCTACTAAGGTAAGATCTTTTCTTGGTTTAGCTAGATTTTATAGGAAGTTTATCAAAAAAATCGGTAGTATTTGTGGACCCTTAACTAAGACAATCAGAGGGGATAGAAAAGATTTTAAGTTGACTATGGAAGAAGCAAAGAGTTTTTATTTTCTGAAAAGAAAAATTATAGAACATATTTTGGTACTTTTATATTTTAATAAGGTATTTCAAGTAGATTGTGATGCTAGTGGCAATGCCATTGGAGCAATTTTGCGTCAAGAAGGTAAACCCATTGTTTATTTTAGCAAGAAGTTGAATGATGCCAAAAGAAAATATTTTTTTTATGATTGAGAGTTTATGTTATAGTCCAAGCATTGAGGAAGTGGAGACATGATCTTTTTCCTAAATATTTTTTTTTATTTAATGATCATCAAGATTTATAGTATTTGAATAGCCAAAGAAAGTTGAATCAAAGACATTTAAAATGGGTTGAGTTTTTGCAAAGTTACACTTTTGTTTTGAAGAAAAGGAGTGGAAGGTCTAATAGGGTTTTAGATTCCCTAAGTAGGAGGAAAAATTTATTGACAAAGATGCAGATCAAAGTTTTTGGGTTCCAAGAACTCAAGAGTTTGTATCCTGAGGATCTTGATATTGGTGAGGCCTAGAGAGCTTGCATGGAACCTATTACACTAAACATGATCAGATGGTTGGATTTTATAATCCAAGCCAATACGTTATTCAGTGGTACCCAATTATGCATTCCAAAGATTTCCATGAGGGAGAACCTAATCATAGATAATCATAGTGGCATATTGGCTAGACACTTTCGTTGAGATAAGATCATTGCTCTAGTTAGTGAGCATTATTATTGGCTGCAGTTACAACAATATGTTAAGAATTTTGTGCAGAATTGTAGAATATGTCAGATGGAACAAAGAACCAAATAAAACACAAGATTGTATTAGCCGTTTCCTACACTAGAGAGGCCATTGGAGGATATTTATATGTAATTTCTTCTTGGTTTACCAAAGACACAAAGAACACATGATTCCATTTTGGTGGTGGTAGATAGATTCTCAAATATGGCACACTTTATTCCTTGTAAGACGATTAATGATGTTGTTCAAGTGGTAGAATTGTTTTTTAGAGAATTGGTAAGACTACATGGTTTACCCAAAAGCGTAGTTTCATATCAAGACATTAAATTTGTTGGATACTGTTGGAGGACATTGTCGAAAAAGTTGAAGACAGATTTGAAATTTATCTTAATGCACCATCCACAGACTGTTGAGAAGACAAAAGTGTTGAATAGGAGTTTGGGGAACCTATTGAGATGCTTAGTAGGAGATAAATCGAAGGGGTGATATTTTATTTTACAATGAGAAGAAGTTGCATACAATAATTATGTCAATACGAGCCCTAGTAAATCACCATTCCAAATTGTATATTGAAGTAGTCATAGAAATGCTTCAGAATTAAGGAAGTTATTAAAAAAAAAATAGTAGCACCAAAGCTAGAAACTTTGCAGAGCACTTGAAGAATTTACATGAAGAGATGATAAAGCATATCAATAAAATGAATCTTCAGTACAAGGCTAAGGCAAATCAAAAAAGGAGATATAAGGAATTTTAGATTGGATATTATTTTCAAAATGGCAAGAGACACTACAAACATGTATGAGTTTTTTCATTTATGGCAACAAGATGATGTTTAGATCCTAATTCTATGTGTGCAACTCATTAGGATATCAGACTGAAAGTCAGTATCAGATTTGGCTAAGTGCATAAATGAAGAACACATTGTACAAGAAATTTACAATAAAAGGTTTGGTGTTCCTTTCCACATTAAATTATTTTGGTGCACATCTAAATGAAGCATTGTGGATGTATAAAAATATTAATTCGAGAGTTAGGAGGTATGATGACATGTTTCAAAAGAGTTACAAGCATGTTAGTAACTTGATATTTTATGTTTGACAGTTTGATAGGTCGACATGGTGAAAGATCTTTACACATACATGGTATTCCAATTTTGGCACTAAATTTTATAATAAATTGGTAAGGGTGACATAATTAGCTACATATATAAAATAAATTGGTGGGAAATCAATTTAAATTAAGGATTTGGTCGACTTGGTCAAAATGAATTACATTACCCTAGGATATTATTAATAGTCGACATGAGAGATCAAATCTATAGTTGCGTACCTATATAATCAATAGATTAGGTTTTGGAGAAGTTTTTGGATGTTAGTTGATGCATGTGTAAAGTGCACAGATTAGTTTCAATGTAGATTTGATCCAGGAAAGTGTGATGTGGTAATATGATTAGCGAAGAATGGAGAATAGGGCAGTAAGATGTAAAAGTGCATCAGATCAATTCATGTGCTTATATGGAACTATAATCAAGTGTAGTTGATGCTACTATGGTAGTTCTAAATACCTTTTTATCATTGTAGTGATCTAGTAAGGCAGTTAGCCTTCTTATAAAGGGTTGTAGCCCTAGTTGTAATTGAGCAGTGAGCTCTAGGCAGTGTGTTTGAATGCAAGTGCATTCCCCTTATTGTAAGACAATATTTTCTATAGATTATAGGCTTTTGGGTGTGATCCCTACCATGGTTTTTCCACTAATAGGGTTTCCGTGATAAAAATACATGTGTTATGGTGTGGTGTTTATTTACTTTATGTTCTTGCACTTTACATTTTTTATATGTATTAAGTGGTTTAAGAATTAGTTTAACAAGACAAATTTTTATACAACACTAAGGCAAATCAAAAAAGGAGATATAAGGAATTTTAGATTGGATATTATTTTCAAAATGGCAAGAGACACTACAATTATGTATGAGTTTTTTCATTGATGGCAACAAGATGATGTTTAGATCCTAATTCTATGTGTGCAACTCATTAGGATATCAGACTGAAAGTCAGTATCAGATTTGGCTAAGTGCATAAATGAAGAACACATTGTAGAAGAAATTTACAATAAAAGGTTTGGTGTTCCTTTCCAGGTTAAATTATTTTGGTGCACATCTAAAGGAAGCATTGTGGATGTATAAAAATATTAATTCCAGAGTTAGGAGGTATGATGACATGTTTTGAAAGAGTTACAAGCATGTTAGTAGTGATATTTTATGTTTGACAGTTTGACAGGTCGACATGGTGAAAGATCTTTACACATACATGGTATTCCAATTTTGGCACTAAATTTTATAATAAATTGGTAAGGGTGACATAATTAGCTACATATATAAAATAAATTGGTGGGAAATCAATTTAAATTGAGGATTTGGTCGACTTGGTCAAAATAAATTACATTACCCTAGGACATTATTAATAGTCGACATGAGAGATCAAATCCATAGTTGCGTAGCTATGTAATCAATAGATTAGGGTTTGGAGAAGGTTTTGGATGTTAGTTGATGCATGTGTAAAGTGCACAGATTAGTTTCAATGTAGATTTGATCCAAGAAAGTGTGATGTGGTAATATCATTAGCGGAGAATGGAGAATAGGGTAGTAAGATGTAAAAGTGCATCAAATCAATTCATGTGCTTATATGGAACTATAATCAAGTGTAGTTGATGCTACTATGGTAGTTCTAAATACCTTATTATCATTGTAGTGATCTAGTAAGGCAGTTAGCCTTCTTATAAAGGGTTGTAGCCCTACTTGTAATTGAGTAGTGAGCTCTAGGCAGTGTGTTTGAATGCAAGTGCATTCCCCTTATTGTAAGACAATATTTTCTACAGATTATTGGCTTTTGGGTGTGATCCCTACCATGGTTTTTCCACTAATAGGGTTTCCATGATAAAAATACATGTGTTATGGTGTGGTGTTTATTTACTTTATGTTCTTGCACTTTACCTTTTTTTAATATGTATTAAGTGGTTTAAGAATTAGTTTAACAAGACAAATTTTTATACAACACTAATTCAACCCCCCGCTCCCCCCCCGCCACCCCTCTTAGTGTTCCTTCATTACAACGATTGGTATTAGAGCTCTTGGTCCCTTGGAGAAATTTTAACTTCTTGAGGGAGATCCATGAAGGAACAATGGATTCAGGTTTGCAAGAACAACTCTTAGTTGCATTAGAGGATCTTGATCAATCCAAAAGTGAAGTAAGAAAGTTGCAAGATGACCTAAGAGAAGCTGAAGATTTCATCACGGAGATGAAAGCACAACTGAAGCAAGCCAAGTTGAAGATAACTTTGTGACCAATTACAACAAAAGAATAATGATAGCTCAGCTGATGAACAATTGAGTGGAGATCGGAAAGAAAAGACCAAAGAATGTGAAAAACTTAAGAAAGAGAATGCCAACTTGAAGCATGTGATGGAATCTATGGTGATGAAGATGACCAGGGAGATTTAGGATAGGAAGAAGAATGAAGAAAACCTAGAACAATCCTTGAAGGAAATATCTGATGAATGCAATAGACTTGTTGTTGATCTGCAAGGAGCCAAGGATCTTGAAGAAGAACTCATAGATGAACTTGTGATAGAAAATGATTACAAATATAAGTTCATGATCAGTTTAGAAAATATTGATTCATTGCTTGAAACTCAAAGAAGTTCAAATGACAAGAGAGGTCTTGGATATGAGGAATGGGAAACCTCTAAATCTTCTCAAAACAGATCTAAACCTAACAAGCCAAAGCCTAGATCTAAGAAGAAGATGAACAAGAAGCCATCAACAAGACAACCTAATGTTCAAAGGATTAATGGTAAGTGCTTTAGCTACCATAAATTTGGTTATAAAGCCATGGATAGTAGGAATAGAATGAATCAGAATAGTTCATCTTTTTCTCATCAATGCATTAAGTGCAATAAACATGGTCATAAGGAAAGTAAGTGCAAAAGTGTTGTGAAGAACAATTCTTCCAACAAAGGTAACATCAAATGTCATGCATGCAATGTATTTTGACACATTTCCAAGAAGTGTGCAACCAAGAGAAACCAGATGAACAAAATAAATGGACAAAGGAATGTTGTTTGTTACAAATGCAACAAATATGGTCATATTGCAAGGAACCGCGGGAGCAATAATGTGAATAATAGAGGTCTAACCAATAGGAGCGGGAATGTATAGAAAATGACAAAGGAAGGAAAAAGGTGAATGTTGAAGAGGTTAGGAAGCAAATGAAGCAAACATGGGTTTAGAAGAATGCTGGGAACACATCAAAAGAGTTTGCACTTGGATTTGGTGCTAGCAATTCCTCAAGAAATTGAAGATAGAACCAAAAACTACTGATGAAGCATAAAGAGATGAATCTTGGACTAAAGCAATGCAGGAAGAACTGGATCAGATAGAGAAAAAAAAACACTTGGGAATTGGTTCCTAGACCTAAGGACAAGAATGTTATAGGAACTAAATGGGTTTTCAGAAACAAAATGAATTCAAAGAAGTTATAGTTGTAAGGAATAAGGCTAGACTGGTTTGTAAAGGCTACTCACAACAATAAGGCATAGACTTTGAAGAAACATTTTCCCCTATTGTGAGATTAGAAGCAATAAGATTATTCCTTTCTTATGCAACACACAAGAAATTTAAGGTATATCAGATGGATGTGAAATCTGCATTTCTGATTGGAGATCTAGAGAAAGAAGTGTACATTGAGTAGCATGATGGATTTCCTTCGACAGATAATGAAGACATGGTTTGCAAGTTGAAAAAGGCATTGTATGGACTAAAACAAGCACCTAGAGGTATGCTCGGTTGGATAGGTATTTACATCTTGGTTTCAGAAAAGGTAGTGCAAACAGTAATTTATATTTGAGAACTAGTGAAGATGGAATCTTTATTGTTGAAGTCTTTGTAGATGATATTATTTTTGGAGGAAATGATGAAATGAGAAAGAAATTTTGTGACGAAATGAAAAATGAATTTGAAATGTCTATGATTGGTGAAATGAAGTTTTTCCTTGGTTTGCAAATTACTCAAGTTAATCATGGTATTTTCATCTCTCAAACCAAGTATCTCAAGGAATTGTTGAAAAAGTTTGGAATGGAAGATTGTAAATCTGTTGGAACACCTATGGTTACTGGTTGCAAGCTTACTACTACTAATGAATCTCAGAGTATTTTTCGAACAAAGGAATTCCCAAAATCATAGTGAGTGAGCATGACCCTATATTCCTTAGCATATTTTGGACAAACTTGTTTACAACATGGGATACAAAACTAGTACATAGTTCTTTATATCATCTACACTCAGATGGCCAAATAGAAATTGTGAATAAATGTTTGGAATGATATTTACATTCTTTTACCTCTGAAAACAAAAGCAATGGTTCAAATGGCTACCACTAGCAAAGTGGTCGTACAACTCATCATTTCATACATCCACTAAAATGACTCCATTGGAGGTTATTTATGGTTACCCCCCTCCATCAAAGCCTATGGTTAAAAGCTAGTTGAACCATTACTAGTTAATAATTACTTTAACAAATGTTATAAGAAAGTTTTGATGAAAACCTTTTAGTAGAGTAGAATTACAAAAAGTTGTGCAACTAGCATACATATAGGAAGGTATGGTGTTGAAGAAAAATGTAAAACTAGACTCAAACCCTACTAGGCATACCTATAACCAAACCCAAAGAATGGTAATTGAGATTGAGGTATCAAAAAGATGATTTTATCAAAGATACTCTATAATTCTTGAAGTAGAAACAAGAGGATGGAATTGAAACCCTCCATATCTTTCTCTCAATCAAGTAATAGGCCCCAATTAATTTTGGGGTGGCTTTGTTGTTAGTTGTTTCCTTTCAACTTTCTCTCCATTTTATATCCTCTTTTATTTAGTAATCTTTTTAGTTTGTTTATTTTTGTTGGGTGCTTCCTACCTACTCTACTCTCTTATAAAAGGGTTTAGACCTTTTCAAAACCCCAAAACCCCATTATTTACATATAATAGAAAAAATGTGGTTTCTTTTATCTCACATAGAAAATAGGGGCTTCCCATTATGAAATGTCATCAATGGTCATGTGTCAAATATATTGTGATGAACATAATAAGTTATAAAGAGTATCTATATTGTTATGATATGTAGAAGCATCTTATTACATTGTAAGATGTGGGAGTTGTTTATAGTAAATCATGTGACTCTTTGACAATCTGTAACATGTCATAAAACATCTTTAAATAAATAATGGAGACAACAAGAGGTGCCTAAATTAAGAGGTCACCTATGAGAGGTTATGGCACACCATGGCAAGATGTAAGAGTATCTTATGAACATAATTAGAGACTCGTCTTGGATTATGACATTGGAACTGTAACAAATTTTAGACACCAAATCTCTTGCATCAATACATAGCTTTCCAAAACCATCACATAGTTTTATGTGTTTCATCTATTTATTGGATGCTTAATATGGGGAACACATGGAGATTTCGAGTGTGTGGTTATGCTACCAAAATCGCTCCAACTAAAATGATGATTCTCTTGTGAGGGTGTGCACCTAAATATTGTATTATACCCTTTGTTGCTAATAACACAATTTGCTCATGTTTTGGAATGAAATGTTTCTAACGAAAGGGTTTTTTTTTATCTTTTTTCCAGTATATCTTCTTGTATAGTTTTGTATAAATGATATTCCACGAGTACATTCTCCTCTTATTGATCAATGTAGAAAGCATTTCTGCACCTTAACAACATATGACAACCAAATGATATATTTTGCATTATATTTTACCTATCTAATTTAAGCTACACAACTAATTCATTAGATCAACTTAAAAATTCCCTAATTTTGAGCTCGAGTTTGATGAAGCCAAAGTTCTACTTACTTGAAACTCAATAACCAAAACAAGGCGAGTTCCTATTACATTAATTTCAAATATTCCATCTTTCACAAAGGTATTTTGGCCCATCTATGAAAGGAAAAATACCATTTTAAACATCCTAAATATACGGAAAGCAACCTCCACGCTTCTTTTATTACCAACTATAACCCAAAAAAAAAAAAACACTACACATTTTCATTTTCAATAATAAGTCAGTTGCAGACAACAAACCAAAATTAATATGCTTTTATCTTTTGAATGATAGCCAAAGAATGTTAACAAATAAATACTAAGTCCTAATTCTTGCTTTCGAAAATACAGTCGTTACGCATGAAGTTTAATCAAATATTAAGTCTAAAAATAGAGTGCACTACGTTTGGGATATAAGATGTAGTTCTTTAATGCCTGTGTTGTTTATTGATTAAATTGCTTTGTAACAGTCATTTAATAACAATTTAAGTCTACTTCTCGGATCAAAAAAATATATAGATAACTAAGCATCAAAGATTAGTAATTAATTTTCTCAGTTGGGATCACAGTTATTCCTAAATTTTCTAGCTCAAAATGATTACGCAGGTATTTCTATTGATATTGAAGCTTGAATCTCTCTATATTTTGCTTCAGTGTTCGATAGAAGGTTGAAGCTTGAATCTCTCTATATTTTGCTTCAGTGTTCGATAGAAGGTAGTACAGCCAGCGGGTCGATTTTTTTTTACTAAGAAAATATGTCACTGCTATACTTGTGAGAATGATTGTGTTTAAGCTTTTAGCATCAATGTTTTAGATCATACTCCATGATCCATCATCAGGATGAGAGTACAAGAAAAAATGTTTAAACCCACAAGAAAATCAGAAAATTGCAAAACAAAAAATAATTCTTGTTTAATGAAAGTGGAGCTCATTGCAGTGTTTCCAACACTGACAAAATTGTTTCTTACCGACAAAATTACCATGTGCTGCATCTATGCAAGTGCATGATTTAACTGCCAGTGGATATTTCAAATTTGTCTTTTTTAAAGTTCAAACAATTCTTATTTTCTTACAAGTGATTTTTAAACAACTGGGTGTTGTCTCTGATGATTTGTAGCTAGCCCTTACGGAAAGATGATGCCAGTAGGGAAGGAATAGAGATTCTGCATGATGTGCTGCAACAAACATTTTTCACAAACATGCCTCTAAAGCCGATATTACATAAACAACATTAATTTTCTTGACAAAAAACTACAAAATATGAATAAATGTGCTCCAGCTTAGAAGGTTGCAACCATATTATCATTATTAAACCCCATAATCACCATATAGCCCCCAATAACATACCTGTTTCCAAATCCATTATCGCCAGATGTACACACATGGTGAGAAAAAAAAAAACTTGTAAAACTATCAGAGTCTGAACCGTGATTCCTATCCAAGATACAGATGCAAAAAAGGCAGATATTATGAGCTGCAGACAAAGCTCGAAATCTGTTCCACAGCAAACATATGAACACAACCAGCATACCGAACATAAGAAAAATGTTTTTTTTCGTAGTGCTCTAACCAATGCTGCTTTGGAATTTCACCAGGATGTTTTCAATTGTGTTTTCTGTTCCAAGACTTTTGCAGTTTGCACCTTCTTATGGACCTGATGCCATCGTTCTGTCACTTATCCAAGCCATTTTTCTCTATTTTGTTTACATTATACATTCTTGCATGAACTCATTTCGGCATTCTGGTGGCACTTATTTAATATACCATTACAGACCCTGATAAGAAACCAAGTATTGGAACACAAATTATCAATTTTGACTGAAAAGAAGGAATTGAATGAATCTTCAAAGCTGCACCCTTCTGCCTCATAATAACTGTTCCTGATATTTTGGTCAGTTAATCTCTTAGAATTTTGTATACAGCTAATCCTATTCAAGTACAGAATGAAGAATCCTGCCATCATAAGGAAACTATTGTAACAGCAGAGTGGGAATGTATTTTAACTTACAGTACAAATGCCATATAAGCTGTTGGACCATTTCTGGTTATATTAAAGAGCTCTAAAGGGAGAGATCTTCAATTTTTAAAATGGCACTCTCGCATCCCAAATAATATTACTGTTTACATGATTTACATCACTTTTTAGTGGGGCAACTCTGGGAATTGATTTTTTCAAATATTTCTCTTCTATAGAACTTTCTGGTCCTTTGATATAATACCAGTGCAATAATGCAACCCAAAAGACTTACAGCAGACATGATAAGAAAAGTTAGTCTGAAGCATTGTGAACCATGACATGTTAGCTCTGATGATTCAGTTAAACCTGCAATATGCGTAATTTTTAAATGGTTCTGTTTCTTTGCCTCTATATCATATAGATACCCAGCAACTTTTACTGAAAGAACATATGAACCAATTGGACTTGCAGTGGCGATTGCATTGAATAAGGTACCAAAATGTTGAAGCCCAAAAATTTCTGAAGTTGTTGCAGGCATCAGAGACCACTGACAACCATAGCAGACACCAATTAGTACCGAGCCTGCATACAGGGCACCTGGCAGACCCGATGCCATAATTAAATGCCCACCACTCATTACAAGCAAGGCTATCACTATGAATATAGGTCTTGCACAACCTTTCGAGTGCAGAAACGTTTCAGAAACAAAACCAGCTCCAAAACGGCCCAGAAAATTCCATATGCTCCATAAAGACACTAACGTGCTGATCTCTGTAGATGTGTATGCAAGAGATGAGCCTATCTGACTCATATTGTTGATTGTAGTAAGTCCTGAACCCATGCCACATGCCATTGACACAAAAAGAAGCCAGAAATCTAAAGTTCCCATTGCTTGAATAAGGTTAAAGTTTTGTCCTCTTTTCAGATTCTTCCTATTTGCTTGGGCTACATCATTGGAACCATTTGAGCACATCTCTGTATCTTGGATCTGTTTAATTTCAGAATACGTTAGACTTCTTGATGGCAGTGTACTTTGCATTCTTTGGGAGTCTACCTCGGCAATACCAGAATCAAACCCAACTACACTTTCTGGAGGCCTTTGCTCTGTAACTTCTGCTTGGCAGAGGATTTCGCCTGGGTAGTTTTCTTGTGAAATTAAAAGTGGAGTATAAAGAGGCACAACTGGAGAATAATCAAGTTCAGACTTAATAGCCACTAACATAGGAGATAGCAGAATGATGATAAGAACCACACATATGATCAAATAAATTGAGGAGTCCATAGGCAAGACATTCTCAAATATGATAGCTGCCATTAGGTAAGAAGCAACAATCACTGCAATGGCAGAAAACAAGTCCAATGTTTTCTTCCCATCATTTTCATGAGTTGGATATATTCGTAGTACAAACATAAAGAGCACAGAAACAAGTGTGGGCAACCAAAAAAGCATGAAGATATATGAACTTTGATCACCCTCATACACCATATGATAAATTTGTACAAGTATAGCACCACTTAACCCAAGGAAACCCTGTGTTCAGAATATAATAGTATTTGTCTTAGAATGTGAAAAATATAATTCAAATTTCCTAATATTTTGAATGCATAAAACCATAGAAAGAGATGTGAGCATCAAGAGAAGAAACAAAACTGGGAATGCAAAATATTAAAAAAAACAAAGGCACAAATGTGCCAATGCATGTGAACCTTATTTGTGTTAGCATTTATATTGTTTATTCTTCATTTTAAAGGGATTTACAAGTATATACACATTGTACAGGATTTCATGGGATTTTGCATCAAATGCAAATTGCAAATTGACTATGCTTTTTCTCTAGATGTAAATGCCAACTGTCAACAGTCAAGCACTGCAACAAGATTTTCAGATTAGGGAGGATAATCAATTCATGCATAAACAACTCTCTATTGGTTAAAACAAAGATTAGTGTAGCTGTAAAAAAATATTAATAGGATAACCCCAATGGATGCCAAGCATTGGCTAAATTAGAGTCCAATATTCTACATCAACATAAAATGATTAAATGGATAAACAGCAGACAGTTCCAGAATAAATTGCCGAGAATACAAGAATTTATCACTTTAATAAATAACAAACATCAATCCAAAGCTTAACAAAGTTAATTCAATTTAATTCTCAGAATCACAAACACAAAACCAATGACCTCAACATAAGCGTTTGCAACATAGACTTAAATGACAATTTCTCTAGCATAAGTTTGGCATAAAATCTCATTCCATTTTATGTCGTCAAGGCACTTATTTATAAGCTTATTAGAAGAAGCTTTTAGGGATCAAATATTAATAAAATGATTTCTTTAAAGTTGTGCTATAGAGAAAGCCTATATCTATTCTTTTGGAAGAAGTCAAAGAAAATATTTCAATAGCCTAAAATACGCTTCCTTTGCTATAAATCTGCTTCCTCCCTTTCTTTGACCAATGGGATTGACGGTACCATTGCTTTTAGTGGTTTTTGCTTTTAAAATTTGAAAATAGGCATTGGATTTGTTCACAGCCAACTCAAGTTCAACTTCTTAGTTGTGCTTTTTAGATGGCAACCCCAAGTGAAAGACATAAGCTTGTGTTTAAAGTTTACTTGAATTGAGCATAGTTTTACCTTATTTTTGTCATTGAAGTTGTACTTTTTGAATGGCTACCTCAGCTAAAAAATTATAACTACTTTTTATGTCTTTAACCTTTTCCCTAGTCATGCCTTAATAATCTGCCACCCTGATCACCATTTTGTAATGGCAAAACCATTTTAAAAATGCAATTCACCTAAGCTTGTTTCTTTTAGTCTTTTACGCTGGTGACAATTTGCTTAGGGGACAGCCACTTGTGGTGCACTTTTCCTTTGGTTGCATCTTTCACCACCTCAAAAGGGCAATAAACTTCACTCTTTCATATCCTTTTCATTGTCACAGTTTTGGATCAAATTCGCCACCTTAGTCACCATTTTCTACTGGAATTGCCAGCTGAAAGTTGTGACTTGAAAAAAACTTTACCCTTATTGCAATATTCTTATCTGTCTCTTCATCACCATTGTGGACTGGCTTTGCCAAAGCAAAGTTGCTCTGTAACTTATAATTTTCACTTAACTCCTTTACATGGGCAGGACTTTCACGTCTTTGCCACTTTTTCACCCTTGGCACTATTTTGGACTAGGTTTTCCACCTTACCATTTGTCCTGTGGCATTGCCACCGAAATTGTGCACCAAAACTAAGATTTGTCCCTACTTCACCTTATGCCAATTGGTCACTTGAATGGAGTACTAGAGGAATTTTCTTAGTCATCTGTCAAACTTCGATCATTTTAGGCAGAAATCTTTGCCATTTTTTTTTCTTGTCTCACTAGCTAAACCTCCTCCATTAATCAGGAAGAATGTCATCTTTCACTTGAACAATCCACAAGAGTTGTTAGTTGAAACAGTGAACCACAACTAGGCATCTTTGCAAGTTGACTAGAGATTAACCCCACTGACATTGATAACATGACAAGAATGACTGGATCTAAGACTACCAAAATGACGAGGAATTTTTTCTCAAATTTGTTGTTCTCAAATGGTTTTCTCATGATTTGCTTAATTCCATCATGAATGTGTAGATATTCTGATATCCTGTTGCCATGTGCTATTGTACATAACTAAGGTGTCAGGTCAAAATTTGATGTATAGCATGTTAATATGGAATTTTTCGTAATTCTACATGGAATATTAAAATTTCACAGACACACAATAACAAAGACACCAATTATCAGGTACAAGTGAATATGTATCTGTAACCATGCAACACTGACCCTTAAAATGACACAAGTTATTTGTGCAAGAATAGTTTGTTGGAGACCCACCCCATAGGGAGACATGCAACCTCTGGTGAATACAACACCATGGTTAATTCCTAGCCTTTCTCTTTCACCATATTCCATGCTGTGATGGTGCCAAGACAAAAAACATATATTTTATACTTTAGTGTCCTTGACCTCCTGGTGTATTTCAGCATATCAAGAACCTACAATACCTGCTACTTTTTCAATTTGTACAACAAACAGAAACATAAAGCCATAGAATCTATTCAACCCCTTAATATGATGATTAATTTATTAAAGGTATCTTCACACAACACAACATATCAATATATTTTTTTAATAAATCAAAAAACATATTAATGAAATGCAAGGTGGCTTTTCACAAAATGCCTGCACCAAGAAGTGTAATCAATGGGAAGCAACCAAAGCATGCCCAAAAGCATACACCAGGGGGAAAGATAAGGTGATCAAGATAGCAAGAAGAATTCTCACTGTTTACAAAGACTTTTGGACTGTTATGAAATTAATAAGACATTACATAGGAGATGAAATGACTTTATCTTGGTCTTGAAAATGAAAAAAAGAGGCAACATTACTAATGACGACTTATAACCAGGATAAGATTAGCTCCAGTAATATCTGTCTATGGCCCCATCCATGCTTGTGTTTGCATCATTTCTTTTCAAACTTGAATTCCAGGTTGCTGCAGCTGTCAGAGGTGTTGGTTTAGCAGGCTGTTGGGAGAATGACCGAGCAAGGGATTGGCCTCAATATGGATATCAGCCATGGCTTTTTCTTGGCTGTCAATTGCTGAATGGTTTCATTCAATTGCCTTTATTGTTTTACAAATATTACGATCGTTTTCATGGCTTCATTTTGTTGACTGGGTAATGTGACTTAAGGATGTTATGGCTTCATTAGTTGCTTCTGTATTCAAAACTCTGAAAGTCTACATCCATGCATTTTTTTAGTGGAGCAGATTCGCAACAATTTCAATGAGACTATAAGAATTGTCTTTAGCGTGGCAGGGGAGTCCATAATCTTACCAGAGCTTACAAGGGTGTAACTAATGTCAGCAAGGGTTTGTTACAGCATCTCATTGATGTTGTCTTTGGGATTTCGGCTGTGCAAGGTACATTCAGAGTGAAAAACCCAAGGGCATTTGAGTTGGGGGCTGCATAGGAGAACTGTGAAAAGCTATTGGCTGATCAGGGATACAAGGAGCAGCAGAAGAGGGGGATGTATGAGAATTTGGCAGATATGGGGTGGAAAAATTCCTTAGCAGTGAGGACCTGGGTGCACCTGGTATCATCTCCCTGTATCCTCCAGGATTGGGAATCAGGAACGGCATCAGAGTGGCTGCAGTAGGAACAATATACCTAAGACTGGAAACAAAATGGAACAACATCCTCTTCATCGACATGAATAAGTTGATTCTTCAGATCCGAATCTCAGGACCTATTTGCTCCAGAATGACCTTGCATCATGTTAATAGAAACACTTTTTTCTTTGATGGACCTTTGATGGACCTTTCCCTAAAAATTGTTAGATATCCCCTCCAAGTCCCTAGAATGTCAAGGATGTTACCGAAACCCCCAAGGACACATCCAATGGAATGCTGACAACAACCAGCATATTATATCATAGTCCTCATCTAGTTCACTACTAGTATGAATGTCGTGAACCAAACATATTGAAGATATCCACAAATGGCTTTAAAATTGATGGAGATGGTTCTCTCACAGCACCAAACTTGAATAATTGAATTAAATGTTGATGGCTATTGGCACCAAAACATGATGTTTCTCTCACAACACCAAACTTGAGGAATTGAATTACATGTTGATTACTATCGGCACCAAAACATACTAAGGCATAGCCATTTCCAATGTTGAGGAAGAAGCCAATCACAAATCTGCAATGAAATTGATATTGTAATATCCCCAAATAGGATATTTTCTAAAATTCTGATTTCCACCCTAATTTTTTATTTTCCCGATTTATTATTTTCTAACCGATCATACACTTATAACAGCCAATATATAATATCAAAACACATCAAATTATTATGCCAAAAGGATTGCCCAATATTAGAGACAAAATACAACATGAGATACACAATGTATGAAAATAGTGTAACATAGGGACGCGTCCCCCCCTAAACCCCCCCACACCCGGGTCGGGGTCATCCCCGGGATGCCCCACCACTGCCTTCCCACCACCATAATGCCGTCGGAATGCCGTCGGGACGCGGAGAAGTGCAAGTGTCCCCAGGACGTCCGGGGGGACGCCCAGGCATCCTCGACTGTCCTAGGGACATCTGCACGTCCCTCGTTGCCAGATGCGTCAAAAGGGATTTTAATTTAATTTTTTTAAGTTTTAAATTTTGTAATAGGGTTCTATTTGAACCCTAAAAGGAGGTGGGTCCCATTTGGCCACTCCAAGCCTAAATAAGCCCCTCCAAACTTCATTTTTTCCTCACAATTGGATTTCAACTTGTTTGCTACAACTGATAGCGAAGAGTGAAAAGGAGTGCAAAGAGTGATTGGAGGAGTGCAAGAAGTGATTGCAAGTGAAAGAGGAGCAAGAAGAAGAGGAGGAAGATTCTACAACTTCCTTGAAGAGATAATTTGCCAAAATGTTCTATTTGCCGATAATTTGAATTTCTAATAGTAATTGGTAATTCAATATTTTGTATTGGGTATGTTCAATATTTTGTATTGGGTATGTTGAATGTTCAATGGTTCATGTTGTAATTTTTCTATGTTCAAGTATTTGGTATTATTAGTTCTTATATTGTTATACATCATTTCATAGCTAGCATTTCAAGTATTATATGTATAGTATATTACAGCAACCCGCCCTCCCCCTTCCCCGCCACCCCGAAATTGAAGCCCTTTGTCCCCCCATCCCGGAAACCCGCCCTGATGGC
>MU225191.1:102610-124005 GCA_018584345.1 Thuja plicata | reverse complement strand
TCACCTCTGGGGCTGGTGTCTTTATCGTGGGAATCTCATCTTCAGCCGTGGGAATCTCTTCCTCTATTATCCTTCTGAAGAAAACACCAAGACTTTCCTCAGTGGTAACATCTTGTTCCTTACTTTTAGCTGGTGCAAGCCTTTCATTGGTGTTGATGCTCAATCTATCCTGAACTGACCTCGTCACATGTTGCTCTCCTTGCTCAACTCTCCCCCTACTTGATTCTACTTCTTGCCTGGAAAAGGCGCCTATCTCCTGCACACTTGGAGTCCGACTGGGTGAGGATGGCATCTCCTGGACTCTTGGTCTCTTTTGTTGTGGCTCTTCAATATGGAGATCCAACCTTCTCTTTGTGTGTGTTTCCTGAGCAATATTCCTTTCTTTCCTATGCTCCGCACTCCCTGACAAAACTTCTCCTTCAATCCTTTCTCCTGATGCTTGCTTTGGTCTTTCATCCCGTAGTAGTTGATGCCCTAATAACTCGTAAGTCCAGTCCTCCTTTGGTATACTCATTCTACCAAGTTGGCGCTCAATCCACCACCTTGTGAAGTCCAGGACTGGTTTTGCCAAAACCTCAAGATCTGGAATCTCCTTTCTTTGCCAGTCATAAGGACAAGTAACCTTTTCCTTTTCTGGATTATACCCTTTCTAAAGCACATTTGGGTCTTCCTTCATCTGATCAGACACGTGAAAGAGTTTGCAAGCTCTGATGATGTTCAGGGGCAATCTGGAGCGCATCCTTTTCTTAGTCTCGTTTTCATCTGCAGTATTGGCCCAAAAATCTTCAAGGTGTGTCCTATGCTGATACCTTGCTCCTGCCATTGACTTGATTTTGTTATAAGGATCAAAATCCGGCCTTCCTAAGTAAAATGGCAGATGGAAGAAATGTAACTCATCCTGGGATCTCTCAGCCGCCCTTAGACACGGGCACATTTCAGCTTTATCTTCTCCTATGGAAATCAAGAAATCCAATCTCAACTTCTTTCCTTTCTGAATCTTGTCGTACACTGTCAATTGCCGAGTAAGTTCTAACAGAACCATCTTGTCCGTAGGATATCTTGGCAGCTTGTATGGTTGTGCCGAAAATCCCTGCACTTGGATGTAGGAGAAAGTGGGAAACTAAATAAACCAGGCTCCGTATTCCTCCACTAGCTTCATTGCTCCTTTAGACAATCTCATGTGCAATTTCTTCTGCGGGCTTCTCACAATTCGCATTGCGAAGGCATCATTGACCCGGACATAATCATCTATGGCTTGTAAATGCAACTGAGGGTAACACTCGTGAACTTTCAGCCGTGAGGTGCCACTTCTGATTGCTCCCTTACATCGCAATCCCTCATATCTTGTATTCCGTGCCAACATGTATATGACATAGAAACTCATGTAAAACTTTTGTGATTGCTCCAGGTTTGCCAGTTGTTCACTGAGGTTGTCACTAATCATTCCAGCCCAGTCCATGTGATTGTGTTCTTCAACCACCTGCTCAACAAAGTACCACATCCATGATTCGAACAGATAGGAGTGCGGCATGCCAAAGATTCTACTCTGCATATGATCAAGTCGTTGTATTCCCTGTGGAAATCCAACCAAACCAACTCCTTTGGCAATTTTGAATGGTGGGATCTATTCTTTCTCAACCACTTGTCATTTATGACATTTTCACAATATTGAATTCCTGCAGAAAAAACTCTATATGCCTGCTCCTTCGTCTTCAACACCAATTTCCTGGAAGAAGGGATTCCAAACGCCTCAGCGATTGCGGGTGGAGAAAGGTCTGCAATGATGTTTCCATTGGAATCTTTGATTGTTCTATCTCCTGAACTGAAGTGCCTAGCGCATTCCACGATCAGCTCAGAATGCAGAAAAGTCGGAGCAAAGCCAGCTGCAGCCACAATTCCACTATTCACAATTTGGGTGGCCAAATTGGTCAGTTGATGATCTTTATACCCAAACATTCTTCTGTGAAGCTCTGTCATGTCTAAGCCTCCGAGATTAGCATCTCCAACCTCTGCCCACTCCGAAACAATCTTGGATTCTGGGAAAAAACTCCTTTGTTCATTCTTTATCAACTGTTTCCTCGTCATGCTCGTTCCTCTTGGCTCTGCCATTCCTGCAAAACAACAATCAAAACAAACATAAGGATTTGCACAGGAGAAAGAAAAAGAAGACCAAATTCTTAAGGAGGAAATTCCTAAAATCTGACAAATTCTTCATCTTTTCTTTCAGAGGTCAAATCTCTCTCTTCTTCATGAAATCATGTTTCTCCACCAACTTACTGGGAAAATTCCTCTGAAACTTTTGATCTTGAATTCTTCACGTCTTTCAAAAATAATGAATTTCCTTCTGTTTGGAAATTTTCGCTCTTAAAAAAATTATGCTCAACTTTCGAGGAAAACTTCACTCGAATCCTCTTGATTCCTCAAAATCTCTCATCAACCTGTTTCTCAAACTTTGTGTGATGACAAAATGAGAGAGTCTTCATATATAGATCAAAACCCTGAAAAGCTGCTTTAAAAGCCAGGAGCTAATTTTAGGAAACTGCTAATTTAGGCGAAGATTCTTTCCTACAAGCACCACTTGTCACTGCTTTTCTCCAATTTTTTAAAAAAAACTTCCAGTTTGAGCGCTTTACTTTATGATTAAGTTTCCATTTTATCCATCCTCTTGTTTTTCTGATTTTAAATATTGAAAAAGAATAAATTTCAATATTTAATCTTTTAATATCAATCCAAAAAAAGCAATTTAATTTCACTTTACTCTTCCAAATTTTATAATTAACTTGTCGCTTTTTATTAGTAATTAAATATAGATAGAAATCAATATTTAATTAATACTTTCTCCTCCTTGTTCCTTTTTTTTTTATTTTGAGTGTTTTTTAATTAAATATTAAATTAATTAATATTACATTTAAATCAAAAAAAAACTTTCTTTTCAAATTTCCAGCTTTTGAGTTTTTTTTTTTTAATTTCCAATTTTTTTACTTTTTCAGAATTCTCCACAATTTCTGCTTTTTCAACTTCTCATGAATTTTCAAGATTCTCCATCTTTCCAAATTTTTGAGTCTTGGATTTTTCATGATTTCAGAATTTTCCAACTTTGGAATTTTAGGATTTTCCGAAATTCCGGAATTTTCCGGAATTTTCTAAGTTTCGAACTTTCTCACTTTTCGGATTTTTCACGTGTTCGGGATTTTCAATTTCCATGACTTCATTTTTCCAAGGTTTCCTAAATTTCTCCCACTTTCCGAAATTTCGGAATTCTCCAAGATTCCCACTTTTCGAAGTTCTCCATTTTTTCGAAATTTTCAAATTTCCAAAATTTGGATTTTTTAATGTTTCTTGATTCCTTTGACTTTGGAAATTTTCACACTTCCCAATTTCCGATTTTTCGAATTTTCAACTTTTCAAAGATCCAATCACAATTCGAGTCTCCAATCGAATTTAATCTTCGCGATTACTTTCCGACCAATAGTAGAACAAAATCTCCCATTTCAATCTTCATCGTCGCCCCTTTTCGATTACCTTTGAAAATGTTTACACGAATTAGACCATAAGAGGGAGTACTTTAAAAATTAAATTTTTCCAAAAAATTTTAAAAAACTTTTGACTACCATCGTAATGCATCCGCCTTCAGGGACACTTTTGAGGAAGTAGAGAATTTTGTATTTTCCTTCGAATCCATGAAAGTGCGCTCCAGATTTGCACCAAGGGAGATTTTTATTCGAGTGAAGGATTTTGGATTTTCCTTCAAATCCATGAAAGTGCGCTCCACATTTGTCGGGCGGCATTTTGCTTTGGTGGAGGATTTTCCCTGGCATCCGGGATTCCTTCACATCCGTGAAACTGCGCTCGGGCGCCTTTTGGGTGCAATGAAGGATTTTTCTTAATTTCCAGGATTCCCCAACTTCCATGGAAATGCACTTCTTTGCGGGCGGGAATTTCACTATGAAGCGGATTTTGTAAATGTGTTGACCATCCCCCATGTGCGTTGAACTGCGCTCCTTGTTCCTCGCAGGGATTCTTCACTAATTTGTCTTCATTCCGCGCGCTTTGCATTCAACGTATCCTTTCCTTTCATGGTGGATATTGAATTCTAACTCCTAAAGAAATTCTCTTCTCATTACCTCCTGCATCGAAGGGCCCCAATCACTTCAAATCTCATCTTGCACCCGGGCATTCCATGTAAATGCAGATGAGCTCTTACTCCCTTTAGCGTGGGATATCATAAACGATCCCATTTCTTTCACCCTGTTGATGCCAGGAAGGACGAATCATCCTATTCTTCAGGACTTTCTGTGTTTGAGCACTAGTGAGGGCACTTTCGAAATTATGGAGGATTCGGCTTCTAAGCATCATCTATTACTTGCGCAGGTGGGGATCGCTCATTCTGCAACTTCCTTCATATGATCGCTTTGCATTGTGGGAGCTTGCAAGGAATGTTT
Organism: Thuja plicata; assembly: GCA_018584345.1. Taxonomy (NCBI): domain Eukaryota; kingdom Viridiplantae; phylum Streptophyta; class Pinopsida; order Cupressales; family Cupressaceae; genus Thuja; species Thuja plicata. Next base: position 119,563 of record MU225191.1, on the reverse strand, counting down.
CCTTTTGCAAGACTTCATCATTATGTACCGGCCAATGACTTTATAGCTCATTGCAAACATTTCATCATCCCGGGATATGAAGACAATACTGGGCGTGAATCAGTGTTCCCCGCGGTATTTCTGATTCCTTATGTGGGCACGCATATCCCTATGGAGTGTGAATCTCTTCTGATTCTATTTGGAACTGCTCTCTCCATGGTCATGACCAAAAGTCGTCACTTCAAATCTCAGAACTGGGAGGAAAAAAGGAGACGCAAACAGAGCTACTGAGACAAAGCCCAAAAAAGGGGGCAAGCAAGCGGAAGACAGGGGTCCCATAGGAAATGGGCGAGTTGTGAAAACGTCACAACAACACTTATATCCCATATCCTGCCTATAGTGCAAGGAAGAATGTTGCGAACCTTGTCACCCCCGGTCGAACTAGCTCCTTACCTAGCTCCTTGCCCTCTGATAAATTGTGCATCATACTCAAAACCTTCATGTGATTGTAGATAAATTTGGTAACTATGCGAGCCTTCTGCAATGACTCCTTAACCCTTTCAATTTTTCCAATGTCCCCGACGGTTAGATCAAGGCAATGTGTTGCACATGGGGTAAAAAACACAGAGGGGTATTTGTCTGTCAGGAGTTTCCCAGCAGCAACATTTTCTATAATAAATTGAACCACATTTTGTGGCTCCACATCCATGATTGTTGAGTCATATATCTCAAACAATGCAGTTGCAGTTTTCATTATATTTGATGCATCTACAGATTTCATAAATATAGTGCCTATATCACAAGAGACAAGGAAGTTGATGAGGGTTCGGTTCCTTCTAGCTTTCCATCCATCTGACATAATGGTGCACCCACTACTAGCCCACTCTTTACGATGGTCTTCAACAACATGTTGACCATCTTTTACTACATCATTGAGCATACCAACTCTCATTGTATCGTAAGATGGGGCTTTAAACCAAGGCCGTATAGTTGCAATGCCATCCATCATAGCTTGCCAATATGGAGATCTACAAGCATGGAATGCAAAGGTAGAAGAGAAAAAAAAATGAAATTGACTTCATTGCCTATTCATGGACAACTTTCCTCCACCCTATACTCTCCAAAGTGATCTATGATCCTAGTGTAGTACGAGGTCCGAAAAAATCATTGATGCTCCCTCCACCCGTGTTTGGGGCACGTGGTATAGTCTCAGATTCCTTGAAACCCTCCCCTCTACCATCTTCCTCATCCAGTTGATTCCTCCTAACACGTAGAATTGGAACCTATTTCAATCCTAGTTCTCGCCTTTTTCACCTTGTTCTCTGTAATTCCATCAAGAGCTTTTTTGGCCTTGTATGCGACTTCTGCAGGGCATTTAGTGCATCCTGTGGTGTTATTTCCCGCTTCTTTTTGCCAAATGTCATTTGAAGCAGAAAATTCCACCATAGACTTCATTTAGACACCAATTGCATTTAACCTTTGTTGTATAGGTAATCGGTGTGCAATGTGTCCACACAAAGTCTTTCACACGCGGTATTGTGATCAAGAATCAAATCTGCAAAAGCATTTTAATTCAGCCTTTTGGCATTTTAATGTTCAAGTGGGTTAGTTTCTCAGCCTACTTTGCAACTCTATCACAATTTATGTATTACAATCTAAAACATTAAAATACATAATCATTGATCAATAAAGTAAATTTTATAATATTCTAATCAGAGAACTAGAAGAACAAAACAACAATCTAATCACACAACCCTAAAATCACAGTGCAAGAGATGCAAACTGTAGACTAATAGCATCTCTTTTGCATAATTTCAATACCTACATACCTTTGTAATAACTTATAATCAGAAGTTGCAGAGGTTTTCAAGATTTTCATAAGTGTTGTGTTTTGTGGATCATTGATCATAAAATCTTTAGAATATTACACATTAAATTTATGGATCATTTATTATACAATTTTCAGAACATTATATAGAAAATTATTAGTTTTCAGAATATCAAAATGTATAATTTTCAGAACATGCTAACTGATATGGGGACAGCAAAATTGTTGCTTCTGTTGTCAATGCTAGACTCCATTTTGCACAAATTTGCAAACTGATATGGAGACAACAAAATTGCTGCTTCTGTTGTCTATGCTAGTTTTTGGCCGATGAGCTATCTAATGCTGATGTAGATGATCGAAAATAGAGAGGATGATGCAAAGGGTTATAGAGAAATATGGTCATGTAAAAGTAATACAAAGCATCATGGGTTGACAAGAGAAGGTGAAGGGAAGCTACTGGAGTGAGGAAATTTCTGATTGCAACAAGTGTTTAAAAAAATCCAATTGAAATGAGTCAAGCCTTATAAGACTCCAAACTGCATCGCAACACCAGATCTGGTCTTTGAATAGTATATAAACATAAGAAATATTTTTCTCAAATCAGACTTGGCATAAGGGAGTCACTACTTGCTCTAATAAAATACAAAAAATACAGACAGATAATATATGGCATGAGAAATTAAACATTAAATACATAAAATACAGACAGAATATATATACATAAACAAAATATAGAATAAATGCCTGGCAATCTCACACGGCTCCTCTAAACCTGCAAACAACTACACACTGCAAACATATGGACTCTGCTCACAAACAACTATACAAACTACAGGGTCGCATGACCATTAAATAGAAAGCTGGGCAATTTTTTTTGCGGTGTTTAGGGTTTTTCCCGGTAAATACATTCGCCCAGATTAATCGCTCTTTTTTGCCAGTGGATTAATCACAATTTTTAATGATTTATCAGCAAAAAATTGTTGAATTCTATTAACCTAAAAATCGGCAACCCGCATGATTTGTGATTAATCGCAATTCAAAAACGATTTCTGCTTTTATGGTTTATACATACCAAATCATGGCAAATTGAACGACAAATGATTGACCTGTCCTAGGAGTGCCACCAAGTTTAGGGCATGAAACCCTAATGCAAAGTGAACATAAACCACCAAGAATGCTGCTCCAAATGTGGTGTTCAGATCTGCTCCAAAGGCTCTTATGAATCATGGTCAAAGAAACCCTAGACAATGAATAAAACCCTAGGTGACCTTAATAAAGTTTGTATCAAAACCTCCGAACCCAAAATGAGATTTAACTCAAACCCTTTAATTTGATGTTCCAAACTCTCTCCATCTAAGTGCTGATGTGAACCCTGCCAAATTGGTCTTCAAGCCTTAGAGTATGCAAGATGGATGAGTTTGCAAAAACTCACGAGTATGCAACATATTGTTGATTATCATTTTTCAGTTTATATTGTGAGTATGGAGTTGTGGAATTGTGAACACTTTCTCATGAGGAGTCATAATAATTAAAAAATTTGGGATCCATTAACCAGCATGATAGTGGGAATGCTTCTGAATGATACATTTGCACGTTTCAACAATGTTGATTGCATCAGAGTGATAGTGTTGGTCATACGGCTGGTTTGGAATCTTGGTGGTGCAATAGTGAATTGCTTGGGGACAAGCATGTTAGAATGTGAAGTTGATGTTTTCCAATGGTGTTGTCATTAATGGTTGTCATTGATGTCAACATACTCATATCTCAGCTTCTGTTGTATCGGTGACTATGTTTTTGACATAGTGTTGTATCGGTTGTTGTGTACCTATTACCAACAGATTGGCATATCAGTTGGAGTGTTTGCCACGTTCACCAATAGCTTGTGGTCCCTGGAATCTACATTACGGTAGATTGTATGCTTTTTGTTCGATTCTACGTGGATGTGTTTCGGTCCCAACTTTGGAACCGTGTACCTTGGAGAAGGTCTTGTGTAGTGTGGCATGTTGTATTGGTCGAGGTGGTCCTCATTTCATTCCTTCCCACCGCGGAAATGTTCTAGTGCGACCTACTTCAAATTGTGTAGCCGACCTTGAGGATCTGATGGTGTTGTATAAGCAAAGCATGAACATAAGCAAAGAGGAAATATACAAGAATATACAAGTGTATGCATGTGTGGCTTATGTGTGGAGTATATGCGAAGTGACTATGAATTCATGCGAAGGAGATCCGTGTTCGTGCAAAGCAGTCTATAGATCTTAGAGGTGGATTATATTGTTTTTAATATCTTCTGGTAGTGAGCCCTTGTATCAGCAGTGAGCCCTTGTGTATTGGCAATGAGCCCCTTTATTGGCAGTGAGCCGACCGGCAGTGAGCCTTCTTGCAGTAAGCATTTCTGGCAGTGAGCCTTTGTATCAAATCACCTTTCAGTGTCACCTTAACAGGTGTTTTGACATTTCATGAGAATTAGCTTCTCTGTGGTCTTACCCAACTTGGGGTTTCCACGTAAAATCTGGTGTTCTCTATTTCGGTGTTCCTATGCATTTCACGTTTATATTTTTTGTGGATGTTTAATGTGCTAAACCGACAAATCATAAGTTGTTATTGGAACTGTTTAAGTGTTAACTGACAGAAAGAATTTTTTGTAAAGATGTGTGGGAATAACTGATTCACCACCCCTCTCAGTTATTCGGCCTATTCAACAAAGCAATGTTGGATAGGGAGGATTGTAATATCCCCAAATTTTTGTAAAGTTAATTAAATTAATTAATTAAGTTGTCCACAAAATTAATATTATTATAAATGGGGTGACTTTAATTAATTCAATTATAAAATAGAGTGAAAGTAATAAAATAATGAAATAAGTCACTTTATTAAATAAAGTTCTCCAATTATTAAAGTTTACCTAATCTTCTAGAGGTTTCTTGAAGTTTTTATAGGCAAAGGTTTGCAATGTATTTGGCTGTAATGTCCCCTTCTCCGCAATAGGCCATTATGACGCCTAATTAGTCTCTCCCCATCCGGGTAGACTAATGGCTGCTTCTGGAGGATGTCAACCAGTCACAGGCTTCAGTTGGGTGAATTTAAATATTTAGGGCCCTTTTTCCATAGTTGAGCCACTTTATTTTATAAAGTAAGATTATAAAGTCACTTTAGGACTTAAAGTCACTTTATATTAAAAAGTAACTTAAGTGAGTGCACTTTATCCCACATTGCTTAGTTTTCAATGTTTTCCCTCATATCGAGGTTATATAAGCAAAAAGTTTTCCTTGGGAAAAGCACCATGAATATGATAAACAAAGGAAAACAGATCTCTGGTTACTTAGTGAGTGGTTATATTTTCTTGAGGACGGAACCCCTTGAGGAAAGATTGAGGAGTTGGACGTAGCCCCAGCATCTCAATATTGATGGAGTCATCCAGATTTCACAATGGAGCTCAAAGAGTAAGTTAAGGACTTAAATTTTATTGCACTAGCATTCTTAATATCAAACACAACAAACAAGAAATTCGTAGTATTTCAGAAGTGGAGAAAATAAGTTTGTATGTTGGCTTTATGTATTGAGGAAAGAATACCAGTGCGAATATTGGATTGCATTTGGGGGAGATGATACATTAAAATATACAGGGTCTTACATGTTGGTGGCTTCCATGAAGGAAGCTTAGGACTTATCTCATCACTGTTTACATCCTGTGTTGATTGGGAGTATATTGACTGGAATAGAGTGGTTTGGGAAGCCGTTCTAGTGCTGACGTTGGAGTTACACATTCACAGTGGTATCGTGTGGGAAGAAGTCTAAGATAACTCGCGTTTATTAACAGGCGTCTCGGGCTGAGGGGTGGCCGCTTGATATTCCGGTCACACGCATTATATTAGCAGCGTTGCGTTTTGATACCTCGTCTATATATATATGGTCGGGTGGCGTGGTGACTAGCAGCTCATGGTAATGTCTGGGAGGCACACAGTTGCACAGGGAAGCACGGACCAGCCTTGAAGACACGGTGTTTGGAGGTTGGGAGTTGGATCTGACGTTGGAAGCTGGGTACTAGATACGAGTGGAAACATCCACTTCATTACTATGCAATCGGTATAAAATCACAGTATTCCCACGTGCTAAGAATTCATGCCGCAGTCCAACATCAACACCAGATATTTCTGGTCTAGATCATCACGTGGCATCACTACCAGGTGCATAACTTTGGTTTGGGCCATTCTAGATACCTACGTATGCAGTGTATTAGGACTGGGCTGAGTTTTGAAAGTTCGAATTTATGATTGTGGCTGAGACTATATGGTTGTTATTAAATATCAATAAGATGCAATCCCATTGAATTACTATCTTTGCAACATCTCTTGATTGGATTAGAATTCTTGATGAAATGTACCCAGCATTAGAGGCTTAGTGATTTTATGTCTATGTGGTTTCCTTCATCCACTGAGAATTTGAGCAAAGAAACAAATGCATATATACTTCGCAACAAACTAGACTAGTTTCAATCTCCAAAAATCAAATATTCTTGCAGACAAATTTTCAGTGATGGGCAGTTAGGATCATTACAGTGGTATCAGAGCCTTTGATCTTGCCATCCTAGTGGGTTAGATTTTCAGATTATCAGTTTGGTATAGCAATAGCAATGTTGAGCAGGCACAGACCATACGGCTTTAGACATAACAGAGCTTAACAAGAACAGCCAGAATCTTCAGTATAGGTTGACATAGAGAATAGTCATACCGAAGCAGATGAGGAAATTATATTTGAATAGGTTACTCTGGGTACAAATATGGCTGAGGATACAGATAGAGAGGCCAGGGAAACATTGAGGGCCATACGAGATGGACAGGATCATATTGGTGATGTATTATAACAGCTTACAGGGGTTATCCAACAATTGACAGTAACCTCCAGGAGACCCCAGAGCCATCACAGTGGAAGAGGTAGTCTAGGAGGATCACCTAGTGCAGCTAGAGCCCCCACTCGTACTTCAGATAGGCCTCTTATGCCTAACTTTGCGGAGAATAATGCAGGGGAAGAGGTAGCACCGCCTGAGGCAGTGGACATTCTTCCAGAGAATGTGATGACCATGCATGATGAGTGGGATATGTTACCAGATAAGGTCAAAGCTGATTTAACCTTTCCCAAGTACATGGTTCAGATGAGAGAATTTGGCAGGACTCAGCAGGATAGGAGACCCAAGGTTCAGAACAGGGATTTAAAACATGCAATGAATAAATTAACTCTCCCTACATTTGATGGCAGCGGTAAGACATCCGCGAGAGCTTGGATTCACAAGCTAGACACCTTCCTGGCCCTCAAACCCATGTCAGATACGAAGGCTATTAAGTTTGCCACAATGCATTTAGAGGGAGCAGCATATGACTGGTGGCATCATGGTCTTGTCACCCAGGATCATGGGCTGATTACTCCTTATGAGACTTTCAGCATGAATCTAATTACCCGTTTTGATAGGAAAGGCAGAGGATTATTACAGGGAGTTAGCCCAGCTGAGACAAAGTGGATCTTTGGACCACTATATTGATGAGTTTCAGAGGATTTCCATCATGGTTCTGGATATGTCTGAGAAAAGAAAAGTGATGTTGTTTATTGAGGGCCTAGAGGATAGATTCAGTGGTTTGGTTAGAGTTCTCAAGCCAAACACTTTGGATGATGCTATTAAATTAGCACATGACTTGGATTCGCCTTCTTCCATAATGCAGCCACCTAAGAAAACATTTAAGGGATCCTCTTCTTCCAAAAGAACAAAAATCAGAATAAAAGTATACCCCCTAGGTTGGATTTTGAGACTAGGAACGAGTTCAGATGGAGGAAATTATGCTTCACATGTAGGGAGCCTTGGACTCCAGACCACAGGTGCCTTGGGAAAGGCAAGATACATTACACTGAGGTGGCTTCCGATGGTGAATGTGAACAGCATGAGGACAACTATGATGAGGACAGCGATGAGGAGGCTCAGGAAGATAAATCAGCACAAGAAAAGAAGAGGAAAGCCCCCCATGAGCAGCCCCCTGTTACTTTAGCATCCCTTTCAGGGATTCCCACATGTCACCCTTTCTGTTTGAAGGGAATGGTTCGAGGACAGAGAATCGTTTGCCTATTGGATACAGGTGCCACTCATAATTTTATCAGCACAGGTATGGTCTCCAGGAGGAGATTACAGGTAGATGGCATTCCTGAGTTTGAGGTTAAGGTGGCCAGAGGAGACTTGTTGAGCTGTACAGGGAAGATCTCCGAACTCCCGATTCACTTTGGGGATTATCTTCTAGAGGCTGATTTTTACGTCATTGACTTGGATAGCCTTGATGTTATTTTGGGATGCAGTGGTTACATACTCTAGAAAGATACACTATTGATCACAAGTTAAAACAGTTGGAGTTTATGCAGGGTGATCAGCAGATTGTTCTTAAGGCCATGCCAGATGGCGGGCCCAGGTTAGTATCGGCTCACAGGATGGAGGCCATCATGAGGCATAGCGATAGGGAGTGGGCAGCCCAATGTTTCATATCCTCTAAACCCACACCAGATTCAGGGCAGCAAGTTCACATTGATGTCCAGAATGTGTTTGATAAGCACAAGCGGGTTTTTGAGGACATCCCACCAGGTATACCTCCAGACAGAGGTTTTGAGCACATCATTGAGATGGAGGAGGATGCCAAGCCTGTGATCACTACTCCTTATCGTCACCCCAGACACTTTAAGGAAGAAATCGAGAAGACGATAAAGGAACTTCTAGATATGGGGCACATCAGGCCCAGTTCCAGCCCCTTTGCTTCTTCAGTAGGTTTGGTGAAGAAAAAGGATGCTACTCTTCGTATTTGCATTGACTACCGTGCACTCAATAAGAGAACCATTAAGAACAGGTATCCCATCCCCCGGATTGATGAGCTGTTAGATGAGCTACATGGGGCAGTTTATTTTTTGAAGATAGATCTTCGATCAGGATACCATCAGATATGTGTCCGTGAGGAGGATGTTTATAAGACAGCATTCTGATGTCACTATGGGCACTACGAGTTTCTAGTGATGTCATTTGGGCTCACTAACATGCCTGCTACTTTTCAGTCATGCATGAATCATATATTCAAAAAGCAGTTGCGCAAAAGTGTCTTGGTGTTCTTTGATGACATTTTGGTCTTTAGCAGGACATGGGAGGAGCACTTACGACACTTGGATGAGATTCTCAACATTATGGAGGAGCAGTCTCTGTTTGCGAAAGAATCCAAGTGTGAGTTTGGATTGACTGAGATTCTCTACTTGGGGCACGTGATAGGGGAAGACAGAGTTAAGGTTCACTAGGACAAAATTCAGGCAATTCTTGATAGGCCACCACTGAGGAATGTGTCAGATTTGAGGGGTTTCCTTGAATTATGTTCTTATTATAGGAGGTTCGTGAAGGGATTCTCTCAGACAGCATCACCCCTCACCGATCTTACTCGGAAAGGGGCTTTCAGGTGGACAGATGAGGCAGAGGTAGTCTTTGACAGACTTAAGACAGACATGAGTACTTGCCCACTTCTAGCACTTCCGAACTTCTCTCGTCCATTTGTTCTAGAGTGCGATGCTTTAGGGAATGGGATTAGTGCAGTGTTGATGCAGGATAGACATCCCATAGCTTTCGAGAGCAAGAAGCTTAAGGACAATGAGAGGTTGTATTCTACTTATGACAAGGAGATGTTTGCCATTATGCACGCCTTGGCAAAAATCAGACATTATCTAGTAGGTGGCAAGTTTACAGTTAAAACTTAAGACAGACCACAATAGCCTGCGCTACTTCTTGGAATAGAAAGAGTTGCATGAAAGACAGCAAAAGTAGGTCAGTAAAATCCAGGCATATGATTTTGACATTATGTCAAAGGGAAAAATAACATTGTGGCTGATGCACTTTCCAGGAGACCCCTGGTAGCGGCTTGTTGTGCTTTATCAGAGATCTCCGCAAATTGGAAATCTCTTTTGCTAGTTGAGTATTCTAAAAATACTCAAGCTTGTCAGATTTTGGATGGTCAACTCCAGGATAGCAGGTACAAGGTAGTCGATAATATTATCTTCTATAAAGATAGGATCTACCTAGTACCAGGTTCTAAGCTTAAGGCTAAGGTGATGAATGTTGTTCATGATGCGCCCACAGCAGGACATCCAAGGTTTTTCAAGACTTACAGGCAGGTCAGAGAGAGGTTCTCATGGAAGGGCCTCAAGGATGATGTCCTTCAACATGTCAGAGAGTGTCGGACTTGTCAGCAGAACAAGTCTGAGCACGAGCATATAGTCGGCTTATTGCAGCCCCTTCCCATTCCAGCACAATGATGGGAGGGTATTTCGATGGATTTTATTACTGGCTTGTCGAGAGCGCAAGGAAAGGATAGCATTTATGTGGTGGTGGACATACTAAATTCGCTCACTCTTCGCTATTGCCACAGATTGGTCAGCTTCGCAGGTAGCTAAGCTTTTCTTTTGAGAAGTTTTCAGACTGCATGGTCTCCCCAAGACCATTGTGAGCGACAGGGACAGTAAGTTCCTCAGCACCTTTTGGCAAGAGTTATTCAGATTGGCAGGCACCGAGTTGACTCCCAGCACCAGTTACCACCCACAGACAGATGGTCAGACGGAGATTGTGAACAAATGGGTGGAAGGTTATCTCCGAAATTATGTAGCAGGACAGAAAAGGGCATGGGTTAAATGGTTATATTTGGGGGAGTTTTGCTACAACTCCACCTATCACATGACTATTGGCATGTCACTGTTTCGGGCCCTCTATGGCAGCGAACCCCTATCATTTATAGACTTGGCTCTACAGGACAACAGGGCACCAATAGCGAGATATTGGTTACAGGATCATCAGGATATTCTTAGATCTCTCAGGGAGAACATTCAGAGGGCACAGAATCAGCAAAAGATGTACGTTGTTCGACATCAGACAGAGTGGAGCTTTGAGTCAGGGTATATGGTCTACCCTCGTCTTCAGTCGTACAGGCAGAGTTCTTTGAAGAGGAGTGGGTTATAAAAGCTTAAGCCTCGATTTTATGGCCCCTATCGCATTTCCAGGAGGGTTGGTGAGGTGGCTTACGAGCTCGAGCTACCAGCAGATAGTAGGATTCACAATGTATTTCATGTGTCTTGCCTCAAGAAGGCGATTGGGCAGCAGATAGTCCCTTCAGTTGGATTACCCCCGCTTGATGAGGAAGGTAAATTGGTTTTGTTCCAGCTGAGGTGATTGAAGTTAGAGAAAGGAAACTGTAGAACAGGGCTATCAGAGAGTATTTGAGCCACTGGAAGGACTTACCTATGGAAGACAGGGCGTTTGGAGGTTGGGAGTTGCATATGGCATTGGAAGCTGGGTACTGGATACAGGTGGAAACATCCACTTCATTACTACGCAGCCGGTATAAAATCACAGTGTTCCCGCGTGCTGAGAATTCATGCCGCAGTCCAGCATCAACACCGGATATTTCTGGTCTAGATCATCACGTGGCATCACTATCAAGTGCATAACTTTGGTTTGAGTCAATCTAGATACCTACTTATGCAGTGTAATAGGACTGGGCTGAGTTTTGAAAGTTCACATTTATGATTGTGGCTAAGACTATATGGTTGTTATTAAATAATAAATATCAATAAAATGCAATCCCATTGAATTACTATCTTTGCAACATCTCTTTATTGGATTAGAATTCTTGATGAAATGTACCCAGCATTAGAGGCTTAGTGATTTTATGTCTATGCGTTTTCCTTCATCCACTGAGAATTTGAGCAAAGAAAAAAATGCATATATGCTTTGCAACAAACTAGACTAGTTTCAATCTCCAAAAATAAAATATTCTTGCAGACAAATTTTCAGTGACAGGCAGTTAGGATCATTAAATTGGCATGTTTAGATGTTTTATTGAAATTGATATATGATTCATTTCCTTTGAGGAGTGAACTTCTAAGGACGAAAATCCTTGTAGTTGAAAGTGTGGACAAAAAACTATCCCTTCGAGTAGAGTGTTTGAAAGGTAGTAGTCACTATTTACCAAATTTGTGAAGTCTCCTTTGGAGACAAGTTTGGTGATCAATTCAGAAATAAATATGGAGGTTTTACCAAGCTTGAGCAAGGGTTCAAGAGGCATTTTGTTGCAGGTCTGAACCTAGGGTTTTAATTCCCAAAATTGGGAAGATTTGTGTCAAACCTGATTTTGGAAGAGGCAGAAATTTATTGCAGGTTTTTGGTACTTTTTTGGAGCTGGCTTGAAGATCAATTTGGCAGATTTCACTTCAACACTTGGATGGCTAAGGTTTGGAACATCAAATTAAAGGATTGAGCTAAATCTCTATTTGGGTTTGGAGTTTTTGATGCAAACTTTATACAAATTGGCTAGGGTTTTGTTCATTGTCAAGGGTTTCTTTAATCCTAATTTATAACAGCCTATGGAGCTTATCTGAGCGCCACATTTGGAGCAGCATTCTTGGTGGTTTGTGTTCAATTTGCATTAGGGTTTTATGCCCTAAACTTGGTGCCACTCCTAGGATGGGTTCATCATTTGTTGTTAAATTTGCCACGATTTGGTATGTATAAATCCTATCTGATTTGGGACTGCAGCATATCTGGGCATGATTGTCATGTTTTTGCCTATGTTTAGATGTTCTTTCAGACTTCTATATTCTGATTTATGACAGCAGAGTTATCTCCCGAATTTCAGTCTTGTGGTGTGCATTGTTTTTCATATATTGTGTATCTCATGTTGTATTTCATCTCTGCTATTGGGCAATCCTTTTGGCATAATAATTTGATGTGTTTTGATATTATATATTGGCTGTCATAAGTGTATGATCAGTCTGAAAATAATAAATCAGGAAAATCAAAAATCAAGGTGGAAATCAGAATTTTAGAAAATATCCTATTTGGGGATATTACACTATCAAGTCCATTGCAGATTTGTGATTGGCTTCTTCCTCAACATTGGCAATTTCTATGCCTGTTTTGGTGCCAATAGTCATCAACATGTAATTCAATTCTTCAAGTTTGGTGTTGTGAGAGAAACATCATGTTTTGGTGCCAATTGTCATCAGCATTTAATTCAATTCTTCAAGTTTGGTGTTGTGAGAGAAACATCTCCACCAATTTTAAAGCCATCATTTTTTGCCATTTGTGGATATCTTCAATATGTTTGATTCACGACATTCATACTAGTAGTGAGCTAGATGAGGACTATGGTTTACTATGTTGGTTGTTGTTAGCATTCCATTGAATGTGTCCTTGGGGGTTTCGGTAACATCCTTGACATTCTAGGGACTTGGAGGGGATGTCCCCAATTTTCAGAACTGGACAAACTACTCCATTTGATGCATAAAAATAAAATTGTAAACATTTTAAGGATTTGTATGAGGCCATGGATATGGGATATACAACAAATATAATGGCAGTTATAAGTGTCTAATCAGTCTGAAAATAACAAATCAGAAATTAGGGTGAAAATCAGAATTTTAGAAATATCGTATTGGGGATATTACAGAGGATCACTAAAGTAATCGGGAAAAGGGAACAATGTACCAAATACTATGGATCACAATGTGAAAGAACCTTGCATGTTGAAGATCTTAGACCTACTGCCATATAGCAAGGGAGAAATATCTCTAGCAGACATTTATATTGTACACCTAGAGCATGGGACAAGATATAGTAAGGTATGAGTTATGACCAATCGTGGATTATGATAATGTGAAATTGTATTTGATAACAAGTACACTGCGGTACCATTGAGTGTACACTTTCCTTATGTAGCCTTTGAAATGTAGTCATAGTTTATCATACTCTTTACTCAGATAGAAAACACAACCTGCTACATAAAAATACATGTGAATGGGAAGCTAGGGCTTTTGTGATATGAGTGAACCAATATTTTGGTTTTGATTTGGGATTGGTTCTTTGGCAAAATGGTATGAAAAGTAACTAAAGAGAAAGAGAGATGATTTAAGGAGATTGTGGTTCAAACTGTGATGAATATTGAGAAGCAGTTACATGAGAATGTCTATTGCAATATATATGAATATTTCTTTTATCGTTTCCAATGCAACTTCAAGAAGAGATGGTGTTTACTTTCAAAGAGAAATTGTAATGTCCCTTTTTATCTAATTTGAGACACTACTTGTAATTCCCTAATTCTATGAATATAAATTAACTGCTAATAACAAATGCTTTATTTGATGCTTAATTACGATGGAAAATGACTGACAATGAATGAGTATTAATTCCAAATGCATATGCTGCCAAATAATGATGATAATGATCACAATATATATGGGTTGTATCTAATATTACAATGAGATATATGTGTTGTCCCTAATTTTGCATTCCCCAAAATTGGGGCAACCCTACGCAATTCTCAGTTGCTTGCTAGGAGTTTTTCTCTAAGCGTGTCGATGTTACGGAAGGAGTATTTTTCAATGGAATCAGTCATCCCTTGATTTCTGGTTGTTCTATCTTCTAACTAAACGTCAAGTCCTTTTCTTTTTCTTGTTTTTCTCTTTTCGCTTTGTTTTGCGTCTTGTTCTTGTTCCCAGTTTTGGTTGGCGTCCTTGGTGTTTCAGTGGCGTTGCGAGCAGTTTTTCGCATTCTTCCAAGGTCAGTAGAGAAATGGTCTTTTCTGGTCAACCACCTAAAGTATAAGCTTATTTTGTGTGTGATAGATTTTAAATTCTATCTTAAAATTTTGCGCCTCTGCAAAATTTTGCTTGGAAATTTTTAATGATAGCGCGATTTTGAATTAAATCCGCATATCAGATCATTAAATTCTAAGACGCATACGGATGTTTTAAGTTCTTTAGCGTTTAAAATAGCAAAAAATGATTATTGCATATGCATATATTGTTTAATTAAATTTATTTTTTTTTAAAAAACGGCCAGATAAAGTTGAGATTTATTAATTATTCACCTGATTAGTGAATCTCGTAATCCATTGATTATTATTATTTAATGACTTATTATTATTATTATTTTAAAAAAATAATAATAATAATAATAATAAAACAATATTAAAATAATAGCTAAATTATGATATTTATTTATAATTAGTATTATTATAATATTGTTTTTAAATAATAAAACATACGTTATTGGGAGGCGTCGGAATTAGAAAATTCTATCCCGTAAACATGGCGTTGATTTTTAAATGAATTACCTTTAACTGATTAACGTCATGCGTTACTTTAAAAGCATATGTTTTACTCAATACATGTTTTACATGTAATATAGCGTGTGCTTTTAAAATTAAAAAAAGCCTGCAATATTGGTAAAAGGGGTGAATGCATATCGCTGGGCTTGCATGTATTTGAAAACCACATGTTACATCCTCAGTTAAGACCCGCGATATTAATAAAGGGGGGCGAATGTTTTAATGCCACCAATGCATATGCTTCTCCATTCATTAAGTGACGCTTTGTTTGATCCTGTCAAACCGGTCGAGAGAACACATTACATATCACTGGCGTATTACATATTGCGTATATTATATTCTAACATATGCTATTTGATGGTTGAAACCCGCGGCCTAGATAACTAATAGCTATCGGGCTTGCCTGATCTTTGTTATTAAATGCATAATGTTATCACCGCCGGTTCTATTATATATGCAATGAAACTGCATCTTGCATAGCGATGAATACATATGTTTTTCTTTGATTGAGAAAGCACTCGGTGATGATAACTGTTAGTTATCGCATGTTTGAAAGATATTATTTAACGGCATGTTATTAAAGGGAACTGCAATACCATATGCAATGAAATCACACATGCTATATGGTATGAAGCATCGCTTCTTAGTAACGTTTGGCATTTAGTAACAAAGACATATCGCATAAGCAATATGCGGTAACATGCGGTGGTTATGATATCATTTAATTGACTCATGCGTTTTATAGTAGCTACGGTATTGAATTACATATGCATTAGCATATGTATTGAAATACATATGCTAATGTATATGTAATTTCATTTAAACAAAACTAAAAAAAGGTTGTAAGTTATCGGTTATAATGCAGTTCATGCATAAACATAACTCATTGCTTTGCACAGCACCACAGTTAGTTAATAAGCAGCTTTTAAAGGCTTTTATTATGGAGAACTGACTGTGGTGTCTTTGCAAAGCCTTGGAGACTTCTTCTTTTCCAAGGAAATGGTCTTTTAAATTGCAGTTAGGTGGATTTTTTTCCCTCTCAATAGCAATTTCGAAATTCATGCTTTGATGAAGCCTTGTTTCTCTACAAGAGGTGGAAGATATGCCATGATTATAGGTCATGTTCTTGAAGGTTACTTCATGCTTTCTTGCTGTTTATAAGCTATTTTTGTTGCATGATGAACATTTGTCTTTCCCAAAGCCAAGACCAACCATGTTAGCTTCAGTTTTGACAAGATTTTGTCAAATCTAGAGCCTATATAATCTTGCAAAATTCCTCTCAATAGCAATTTCGAATTTCATCTCTTCTCTCAAGTTTTGCTTTGAAGAGGAATTTGCTCTTTCTTTTTTCATCCAAGGAAGGTAATTTGGTCTTTTCTTTTCTTGTTTGTTTTCCTTTTGTTTTATTTGTAAATTCTTTCTTCTTCTCTCATCATCTCTGAAAGTTGCATATGAGAATATTATCTATTCTTATATGCAGTCGGGATTAAAAACCCCGTTCTTATGAAGATCTTCTTGAAAGATGTATTATAAAAAAAGTGCATAATGCTGCCCACCATGCAATCAACCCATAAAGTCTTATCCTTTCATTTTGAAAAAGATGAAAAATTTTGCACATCCATCATGCTTCGAAAATCGGGAAGCGTTGTCCGCATATGCAATCCATCATGTTTCAAAAACATGAATGTTATATCCCATGTCTTATCTTTCCAAAAGTACATTAATCCCATAAAATCCCACTTCTATGCATATTTTTTCCCACTTTTACAAAGAGTTGTCCTTTCATTCATTTTTGCATAAAGATGGATTTCTTTCTTCTTAGTGATGAGATTCTTTGTTACAGTTACAGTTGCTGCAATCTAGGCCATGTCGGAGAAAGGATCTTCATCACCGAAGAATAAAGGGAAGAAAAAGATGAAATACCAATATGATAAATCTCAAAGTTCCGTCATGACATCTCAACTTACATCTTATGTAGAAGAGATTCGT
>MU225191.1:57993-76114 GCA_018584345.1 Thuja plicata | reverse complement strand
AGGAACCTTGGAGTGACCTATATGATCTTCTCGCAATCTTAGCATATACAGAACTTTGATCAAGAGAGGATAAGATACCTCGGTGTTTTGTTCTACTGTTTGGTGGGTCATAAAACGCACATCAACAGGTAGGCCAAGAAGAAGTTTACAAGAGGCAGAAGAAGAATATAACTATGACATAGTTGACGATATGAACCCCAATATTGGTGATGTTGTGAATCCATTTGGTGAGGAGAAAGGACTTGAAGAAGATCACAGAAGGGAGGAAAGACCAAACACCAATCTTTGAGAGTAGACTTGCCTCACAAACATTTGTTCAAAGTAGACAAACCTTTCTTGTTTGGTGAACACTAAGGATTTGATAATACCTACATTTGCCTACAAAAAACTCTCACATTCAACAACAATACTTTATCTGATACACTTGCCTCTTCACGGCCCTCTCCAATCACAAGTCTCCACATACCCACAACAAATCCATTAGAGCACACAGCTCTCTACAATTACGAATATCTGCAACAAATCTACAAGAGCACAAGGCTCTTTGCAATTACAGAACTCTGCACCTGCAATGCATACATGCTCTAGAGCACACAACTCTGCAATCACAAAAAGATCTTACTCAAAAAATCTCACACAATTGATGTGATCTCCAACGTATCACAATGAGAAAACTTGCTCTAATACCGCTTAATCCAGTCACAAATCAAGCACCCAGTGAAGAGCAACTATTCCAATCACCCACTCACGCATTTACTTACAGCCACTTAGTTATTTAGAAATTGCAAGGACTTATACCACCCCAACACACATTATGGAAGCAACAACAAACAACACTTTCTTTATTAAACAATTTTCAGATAACATGCCAGCATCATGAGCATACAGTCCAGCAACAGGGACTTTATACTCCTCACTGTTCCAAACTCAACAACAGGCTTGTGAGTTGTATGTCAACCAATCGATAGAGCGTCTATATCCTTGTGTTTAGATGATAAAACAGCAGCACAAAAAAATCAATTATTCTCGATTCAGGCATATAGCCCAATCAAAGACTTAACTACTTACAAATAATTCTGAGTTATTGCAGATCTACGCCAAGTGTTGGTACACATCCTAGCCACAAAACTCAGAAATTACAACGGAAAAATAACATGACGTAGAGGGGAAAAATCTATGGATGACAATATTTAAAACAAAAGAACAAAGTGTACACAATTTGTGATAATGCCATCAGGATTCAACTGTAGTTTTTTGAATCAAACTCATTGACCCATGTTTCTTGTGAACCACTACTCATGAAACATGGGTCAATGTGTTTGACTCAAAAAACTACACAGTTGAATCCTCATAGCAATATCACAATTTGACTTGCTGTGGAAAATATCTCCTACTTATCAAAAGTGTGTACAAGTATACTAGTGAGTTTAAAAAAGGGTTGTCCAAATGGACAAAGATCTGCATGATGAGGAGATGTTAATGAAATTCATCAGAGGCTTTCAGATCCATCTTTGGAGGCTCATATTGCTCTCCAACCTAAGGACATTGTTGGAGCATGCTCACATGTCACCACCTCAAAGCATATGGTCTACCTTTATCTCCAAAGGCCCAAGGAGCAGCAAAGGCAAAAAGGTGAACACCAAATTCTAAAAATTGCAAGACATTGCAACCATTGTGATGTCAAATGTCATACAGATAAAACCTATTGGAAGCTATGTCCAAAAAAGTATTCACATCAGAGTGGCAAGATACAAGAAAAACTACTGTGCCCACCATTAATGGAAAGGAAAATGATTGTAGTTCAGAGATTAATTCTAAAATGTACTGCACAACAAAGAAAGTGAGTTTTGATAATGAAGCACAAGAAGGAAAAGAGCATACATAATTGTTTAACATTAAGATTCAGATTAGTGGAGTTAAACTTGATTGTATTTTTTCGTTATTCTCAAGTTAACCTATTTCTCAAGAATCGGTACCAAATATTTGTTTAGAAACTGTTGAACACCCCAAGCCATATGCTTTGGGGGTTGGATCAAAAAGGATGTTGATTTGTTCATTTCTAGGCAATGTAGATTGAAGTTTGGTGTTAATCAGCATCTTATTGATGGCATGTGGGTAAATGTTATTTCATTGATGTGCCTGGAGTTTTTTTGACAGCCCTTACATGTCCAACAGGTTGTTTACCGCATATGGGAAAATAAATATTGCTTATTCAATAATGGGCACAACTTCATGTTGCATGCCCACAAGGGCATGTCCAAGCAATCCCACATCCTTAATCTTCAAGCGAGGAGGATGCTCAAAAAGAGCACTACAATCATTCTGCTTGAGTGGAGGAAGAAGAGCGTTGACACCATAATAGTGTAACTCCATCTAGTTCGAGCATTTTGTTAATATAGATATCTTTGGATAGTCGAAGAGAGAAAGTTTCAGGCTCTTGGTTGAAGTGGTGTGAGGTTCAAAAGAAGACATGTCATCCATTGAGGAACATTGAGGAAGTTATCAAGTATCCCTCATTTTCAGGGTCTTAATAGTTTTTGAGGATCAAAAGCCTCCATACTAGGGAGGTGTGATCCATAAATGGATCAGAAAATGAATTAGTCACACTATGGATCCATGACAAAGTGGAACACAACTTGACAAACTCCTGTAATAGAACTCTTTTGATGAAGGGTGGAGGTGTTTTGGGAGAGAAAACTAAGAACTTTTTGTCTTTTGTGCCAATTTGTCTGTTCTGATGGAGCAATCATGCAACTGATTGTTCCAAAAAGTGGCAATTTCTTCATAAATTGAAAAATGGTCTTTGATGTTTCAAATTCTACACTATTTAACTTGCTAGTGTTTCACCTTCTCATCCAGCTTGAAAAAGAATAAATGAAAATTGTAAATGCATTTTTGTATGTAGAGGATATAAAGGAATCATCTAAGTGATGTATAGTTGCAATTTTACACTTTAATGTGAGCAATTGGAATTTGGTACCGCAAAAGGTTGTAACAGAACAAAGAGAATGTAATGCAAGACAGTAATGCCTCTTGCATCAAAACACTAGACAATTAACAATGTAGAAAATCTATGCTCCCGGACAAAATTCAGATCACAAAACAACACGAAACAATATTATTCAAACAAATTTCTAAACAACAGTTACATTACAATAACTTTACAAAAGTAATGCCATTCATATTGCCATCTCCTCTCCCCCACTAACTATAACCTGCAACTCTTTAGTATCTTCAACACCTTATTCAATTTAACGCTCCCTTTATTCATAAGCAAACATCCTTCCAAATTTCATCTCCTCATTCCCATTCATTCTTCGCAAGTCTAGCACCTCTAAACTCTGCAAACATTTTCTCTCATACCTATGCAACCCCCATTATCTCCTCTTGGCCCCACTCTAAGTCAATGCCCTCACACTATAAGTCCCTAATATGCAACCACTTCTTAACGCTCCCTCCACATTTAGCTTGGGTTGAATTTGATTTCTGCAGCCCTTAACTATCTTTTCCGCACTCACATGGAACCACACACAACTACCCCACACCAAGCTACGCCCAATCTAAAAGAGGCACACACCATAAACATTAATTGCAAAAAGCAATGAAATTCCCCACCTTCAAGCCATTTTCAGAGTCTTTAGTGAGACAATCAAAAGACATAAATACCCACAATCTAATACCTACAAGAATAAAAATTGGAATTTTAAAACTGAAGTTTCATGAGTGGAACTCATTAACATTTATAGGTTCTATGCTTGTTTTGAATCCACTTCTCTGCCTCATTTGTCTAAATATGTTTTGTCAATGTTCTCTGCAATTTGATGTATCTTCCATTCTTTATCTTTCCTCTTTGTCTCCCTCTTTTCACATAATCCAACTCCCACCAATATGCATTAGGAAAGTCTAAACAATCATAAGTTTCAATGTCATCCTCTTCAGAAAAATAATCAAATTTATGCATTACATCTTTCCTTGAAACTGCTGTGACAATTTGTCCATCATCTTTCTCTTTTGCAACACTGTATTCCTCTTTGTTCACGTATTTCAAACAACATTATCTTGCTGCAAAATTTTCATCTTTTGCATTCACATCAATGTTAGAAAAATAGCCAAGGGATTCTTTTTTCCCATCCTGCAACAAACTATTAGTTGCAAAACCATCATCTTCAACAATCTCTTTATCAAGTAGGAGATAATCCATTAATCCACCCTTCACCTGTCCATCTTCTTCCTCATTCATAACTTCATCTTCCAATGGACTATTTGTTGGAACATTCTCTCCTATACCAATATTATCATCCTTAAATAAATCAGATTCAACAATGTTCTCACAAAAATCTGATTTTACCTCCTTTTTCTTCTCCACCAAAATTGTCGTATTTTGCCCTTTTGGAATGCAATCAACACTGCTACAACTTGCATGAGAAAATCGTAATCTTCATCTTCATCCACTTTGACTAATTCTTCAACTCCATTAATCAAACATTTATTAGCGTTCTTACATAACTTTTCATCATTCTTACTCAAGGGTTTCAATTTGCGTCGAACTCCATCCTTCATTAATATGTATGTGTTTGCATAACCATGGTGCATTGCCTTCCTGTCAAATTTCCATGGTCTTCCCAATAACATATGACAAACATTCATTAACATGATGTCACATAAGACCTCAACATGGTAATCTCATTTTTAAATTGGTAAACATTGTTTATTCACCAAAACTTTTCGATCATCCTACAACCAAGCAATCTAATATGGATGCGGGTGCCTTCTTCCTTCTAACTGCAACTTGCTTACCATTTCTTCTGAAAAAAGACTTTGTACTTCCATTATCAATAATGGCATTGCATACCTTACCCTTACATCTTATCTGAAATTAACTTTTGCTTTGAACTAATTCTCATCAAGCATTCGTCAAGACTCTTCTTGCAACAAGTATTTCTCCATTTTGTGTATCTTCTGATTGTAACGACTTAACAGCTTCCTCATTCACATCTACAACTCTCACTTTGCCTTCATTTTTTTTTCTTGTGTTTCCATGTTCTGGACATTCATATGCTTTGTGTTCTTCTTCACCACATTCAAAACAAGTTATTGTAAGTTCCCCTTCCAAAACCTCTTTCCCATCTTCATCTACCTCTTCAACTTTGATTTCTAGGACCATGAATCCTCATATCTCTCATTTTCATGCTGCCTTGGTCTTCATTTTTCTGATTTTTCTTATTTGAATCTCCATATGATCTTCCCTCTTTCTTTTCATCTCGGCCTCTTCTTCTTTGCTTTTTTTCAAATTTCTTGTTCAATCTTTCTTCAATTTTCAAGGAAAACTCATATGCATCTTCCATTGTGTAAACTCTCATCAAAGCCATCTCTTCTTGTATACTTGTCTTCAACCCATTAATGTAGTGGGCTACCTTCTCCTTGCTGGCCTCTGAATGACCAATTCGGATCAATATCCTATGAAACTCTTATGTATATTCTTTCATTGTTCTTCCTCCTTGTCTGAGACTTTGCGTTGACTTTAACAAGCCTAATTCATAATCAACTAGAATAAACTGCCTTTTCATTTTCTCCACCATCCTATCCCATTGAGTAATATTGTCTTTGCCCCTTCTTCCTCTTTCAAGCTGCACCTCTTTCCACCAAATAGAGGCGTGTCCCTTCAGTCTGGTCTTTGCAAATCTCACTGTGTCAGGGTCCTCAACTTCTTCAAATTCAAAATATTCTTCTGTGTCATTTATCCAAGCAATTAATTCTTCAAGATTCAGATTTCCACTAAATGTAGGGACATCAATCTTGGTCCTTTTCCTATTCTTGACAATACCCTCACTAAAGGATCATTCACAATTGCTGCATCTTCTTCACCACTTGTGTCATTTTCTGTAGCTTCATCTTCTTCACTCTCAAATTCTCTCCTTCGAGGAAAACCCCTTCTAATTTCTTCTTGTAATGCTTCAACTTGCCTTCTCAAAGCTCTGAAATCATTACCACGGACAGCATCTGGAAGATTTCTTTCTTCCTCCACTTCTAACTCCACCTCTACCCCAACCACGCAGGGCTCCAATGAAATTCCCCACCCTCAAGCCATTTTCAGAGTCTTTAATGAGCCGGTCAAAAGACATAAATACCCACAACCTAAGGATTTCCTGCATCGCGATGGAGTATAAGCTAATGTTTGATGTAAGGGGAAAGCGTTGTTCTTGTTTGCCGCATGTCGAAGAGGCCTAAGATTGTAATCAGACTGGAGATAGTGGACAAGGAGGTCATTATACCTCATTCTTGCTGGATATTTCTCCCAAAATTCAATTCTCCAAGGTAAATCCTTGCGTCACCTACTCTCGTGTTGCTTGTTCTTGTTCCTTCTTGTTCAGTAGCTTAGAGTATTTTAATTCCTTTTATTAAATCTGTAATTGGCAAACTATAGCATAGAATATCCGTCTTAGTTTACAGGTCAACATCATAATTTCGCCCTAAACCTAAAACTCAGAGAACCACTGATTTTTCCATATATGCCAAGACTAGTTTTACCCCACGAAGATGCCTTGTAAAGTTACAGGTCTGCAATAATGATGTAAAAGAATATCAACAATAAACCAAGGTGTAGATAAATACAGACCCATTAGTAGTTATGATTTCTCCATCCTTTAGTTCGATTACTAGGTTATCCAGTGTACCTTTCTGGTGGGGCACCAAAACAGGCCTAGAAATGACATATGAAGAAGATGGACTGCACTTGAGGCCAGGAATGGGGAGCTTATATGGTAATAAAAAAAGCCATCATACTGAGAGCTGTGAGGTTTATGATATAAGACTACACTCTGTAGTCTCATCTTCATAGCCAATAAATATTACCTAGTAGAAGCTTCGCTACAGGGTTGTGTTCAGACTTTCTTTTTTTGTCATTAAAAACTTATTATGCAATTCTGAAAAGAAATTTTCATGGTCCCCAAAAGGAAACATATGGTTTACCTTCATAAGGCCTATGACAGTCCCTCTGTAGGTAGGAAAGTTGTTGACACTTGTGACCACCACGGCTGTGTTGAAGAATGTCTGAGCATGTGCAGCAAGAAACATAAAGACACACGTTTGCCAGAGCTCAGGGCGGTGAATTCTGTGAGTGACATAGAGCCATATCATGCCATACCCAACACAATTCTGCAGCGCCCCTGCTAAGAGCACAACCCATGGGTATGATATTCCATAAACAAAACCTGATATTATCCCAACATTTGCGCCAATGTCTTTGCACCAACTGATAGTGTCCAAAGTAGACTGATCATAATTAAGATTGGATTTAAGGGTCTCTGAGTAGAGACCAAACGTGTATGACGATCCGCTCGTGCATTGGATCCATAATCCTGCTACGATCACAAACCATTTGCTCCTTATCACTCTCCATAACTTCTCTGCCAGCTTTTCCATGTAACAATATCAGTCTTTTCACTCTTCAAAAATTCCCTTCCTCTGTGTTTGAAAGGATGTTATTCTTGTACGCCATATTGAAGATCCTTTGTAGATTGTGCCCACAGCGTTTCAAATTGGATTGACAACTGTCGCCGGCGCAATCACCTCTCTAATTTTTAAAAACACGTCACTGTCATTGGCAAATTCTGTAAGCAAGTACTGTAAGTATATTTATGACATTTATGTAAGAGCTCAACTCATTAGTTGTTGACTCGAGTTTATAGACAGATAATATTCATTGAATGTAGACTCGATTTGTTAAGTTTATTGACACATCTATACTCGATTCATAGGGGAAACATCACCGGTCATTCATTTAAACACTAATTGAGTAAGTTAAAATATATACGTTCCTCTAAAATCTTATCTATTTACTCTTTAGTTTTTTATTTTTTAATTTGTAAATCTTCAACAAGTATATATCAAATTAAAAAATCATACATACATAATAATAGGAGATGGGCCACTGTGGCTACAATGGCCGACTTCGGCCTTGGCGCTCTCACCAGTCTTGGGGTCCTTTAGCGGAGGATCATAGTCAATCACAGTGTGATAAAAGAAGGAATGGGCTCCCGTGGAATGATGATAGAAGAAAGGGGCGATGGCCCTTTAATAGATATCAAATGCAGCGTCTTAACACAGAGACAAAGCTCCCAAGCGGCCCGAGACATGGGTTTTTTTCGATATAATAGACCTAGACATCAAGGTAATTGTTGTCACTCAGGATTGCGCCTATAGCTGGATGCATAATCTAGCCATCCTGTTGAAACATGGAAACATTCTCCTGGGTGATTTAGATAATGAATCTCCGGATCCTAGGCCGGTTCCTATTGGATTTTGAAATATCACCTAATACTAAATTCTGTATTTTTTGGAAAAGGGGGAAAGAGAACTTGGAGAAGGAAGAAAAAACTAATTAGGAAAGGTGATACACCAAAGATGAATGCAGATCTATCAGAAATTGCAAGACTATACTCATCACTCATACATTACTAAGTTCTGCAGATGCTTTCACTTTTCAACACCTAGGATGGTTTACAATACCTAATTAGGGTTTGATACCACTAATAATAGGAATTTAACCAACAAACAGATAATTTTCTGCAAAAGGTTAAAACTCTTAAACCAAGAATAGGAATTTGTAGTAATTCACTAGGAATTTGTAGTAATTCACTAATCTGTGCTTAAAAATGGATAAACTCTTAAATGCAGAAAAACTTGAAAAGGATAGATGCAATACTCATAAAATAGGTTTGAATAGTAAGTCCAGCTTTATTATCTCTCAAATCTGCATAACGGTTACAAAATACCAAGAAAATGGGCAAAGGAACAAATGTGTTCACTAATACCTCAAAATCCCAAAATTCTGAACCCCTTACAATCAATAAGAAACTCAAATATATAGCCTCCAAAGCTTATTCCGAAAATGAGAAGTCCCCCTTAAAGTGCCTCTAAAATAGATAGATCCCCTCAAATTCGGGTCTAAAAGATGCCTATAATATAGCTTTCAAAAAGCCCCTCCAACTTTAGCTCAATCCCTGAAATTAAGGCATAATTGATGTCAAAAACTAAGCCTTAAAGGCTAATCTCGAAAATGAAGTCCTAATATTGGTAATTTATAATATATCTTTTAAAAGATATTACCAATATATTTACAAAGAGTCTCTAAACAAGTAGCTATCCCTAATTTTAAGGCATGAGAAGTAAACAAATAATTTAGGCCTTAAATTTAGGTTTTTTAACAATTAAATACATCTTTATTATATTAAAGAATATATTTAAATGTTTCAAGTTTATATTTTAAAGAAAATCTAAAATACAACTCCACTTATTAACCTGAAACATGCATCAAACCTCTTATTTCGAAACCTCACCATGCATAACTTAACCTATATATAACTATATCATGGTCAACATGACCTTCGAAATATCTACATCTTTTGTATAAGGCATGTGATTACTGTCGTGGCACAATGAAGGCACTCACCATATTCTCTGTGGTTTGTCAGTGCATCGCGGACTCCAAACTTTTACAAACATTTGATAAAGAGTTTTATCTTATCTCATCTGCATTCTTCATTAGGTATTTTCGCATCTTCTGGAGAACTTAGGGTTTGAGCCACCATGAGATTTTTGTTTTGAAGCTTCTTCTCTGCATGTTTATTCTTTTTGAGAATGGTTCTGAGGGCAAATCTGGAGTTTGAGTCCGCAGTTCAGTTCTATAAACTGAAATCTGACTGTCTATGGAAGTCATTGTTGATTTATCTGCTGGATGTCAGAGGAGCTCGCAGGTTTTTTTTTTTTAGCTTCAAACTGTTGCTACTTTGAGGCTCCAATCTGTGGTTGTCGCCATGCTGATACTATAACTCGTTCTTTTACTTAGAAACATTCCTTTCAAAAAAAATAGGTTTTTTAAGAATGGAGTCATATTATATCTAGAACTCGAGATTTATCAAGATCTAAAGTTGTCTTCTCATGTCATTAAGATGACACTGCATGTTTATCTATCAACTCGGGCTCTATCATCACTCGGCTAAACTGGCTTTCAACTTGGAGTCTTTTGTGCATGGGTTGTAGCTGCAAGTTTAAACTCGGCTCTTCTCTGGGTCATTCCCACCACCACTTTACATTGTATAGATAAGTCATTCTTTCTCTTATATGTACTTCTTTGTTGGAACTTGTTGTAGTGTTTGATTTCACTGGTGATCTAAATCTGGGTATCCGTTACATTTGCAAATAAATCTGGGTTTTGTTTATTATGCTTTATTGAGTCCACCATGCATGTCATTGTAATGCATTTGGTTTTTTATTGTGCTGGTACTTAGCTTTTCCATATTGAAAAGAAGATCATGACTTACTGTAGAAACTCAGTATTTTAATTTTGAGTTTAAAACCCAAGCTTTAAACTGAAAGATCTTAGACTGTAAAAAAAAAGAAAAACTGAAACCTTTTGAAATCTGGGACCTACTTTTAAAAAACTGACCTCTATTGTCATAAAGAATGGTATCTTTGTTATTGTATGTTGTTGAATCACACTGCAAAACCCACATTTTGATATGTTTGTTTGATCTCTTCTCTGCTGGCATAAACTCGGTTTTAAATTCCATGCTTTAAATACACTTATTCAGCTTTAAAAATAACAAAGCATCTCTCTGTTTAAATGGTCGAATACTGGTCCTCATATCTGCAACATTCTTTTTAATGTCCTTGGCAGCTAGCCTCACCCTGTGTAATTTCATTTCACTTGATATTCTGTTATATATCAAATTTCTCGATATTGTAAGATTTGTAGTTGTTACCCTAATTTTCAACATTGCATCAACATAACCACAAATAGGAAAAAATTGCATTTTTTGAAGAGCCCCATTAATATTATCCTTCAGATATTATTAATAAATATTCTATCATTACATTCATTTTCAGAAGTTATTATCTGTACTCTAAGAGTTGATCACACTCAAGAATTTCTAAAGTATGATTGATCAATTACATTGTGCATACAAGCTGAATGTTTGGTATAAGTATTGTTTCATCTTTCCTTTTATATCAACAATAGTACATTGCAGAATAGAATGCATAATTGAAAGTATGGAGTAGGGGTCCCATGCATTGCCTTGTGGTTAGTCTCTGCATCTGCATTTAGGTCTCCATGGTTCCTGGTTAGGTTTTGCATCTGCATTTAGGTCCCTCAGGGTTACCTGCATCAGGAGAAGAAAGTGGGGTGTTAGATCCAGCTGGATCTAAGCAATACATGCAACACAAACAACATACATTCAGTTTTTCTAAAAATTGCATATCAATCTGATGAAAACAATGTAATGAGAAAACATTTGTTCATAGTATCTGAAAAATAGCATTAAAGGGACTTGTTCCAAACATGAAACCTTTTGCTATTTATGATCACTTTGATATATTATTCTTTTCTAACAAATCAGATATCTGAGCAAACTTAGCATATCATCCGAGAAAATGATTTTAAGAACTTGGTTAACCTATTAGTTCAACAAATGATACAAACCAACCAACACTCATGAGTGAATGTCATCTTGGCATACATTCACCCACAAATGTTAATTGATGCATATGATTTGATGACCTAATAAGTTAAATAGTGTTTTGTGTGCAAGTGGGCAGATATGTGTGACTGAATGCAGTAAGCAGGGGAGAATAATGCAGTGAATGTCACGAGCCCATGCTCGAACTTCACATAACCCATTACATGCAGAAAGGAATTGTTTACATCTCAGAAGATTACTGCTCACATACATGAGAAGGATAAGGTGCAGACACATGAAGAAATTCAAAAAATGCTACAGAAGGCTTAGTAACAAAGAAAACTGGAAAAAAATGCAGAATTGAAAGAATCTGAAAGTTCACCGTCTTCATGTAGATAAGGGAGATTCAAAAATGTTGTTATAGTAAGTGCCTCTTCATGTGTATGTTGTTTTAAGACATCTGTTAAAATTTCATTTTGAAAATCAAAGTTGAAAACACATGCATAAAGATTAAGCATATTTTCTATGAGAATTGATACTGTTAATGCTATTACAAACTGAATTTTCAAAAGAATATGCATAACAAGGAAATATGAAAGCTACAAATGGGGACAGAAATTAACAATCTCAAAATCTGCATAAGTTTGCATTCATAATGGTGGGATATATACAAAAGACAAACATCATTATGGAAGCTGATTTCAAAGAGATAAAATTCATGTCTTCATGTTAATTTTCAAAAGATATCTAGATGCAGAGTGGATAAACGAATACATCTTATACTGCTGCACTAAAAGATAATATACATTCAAGATGACAGTACAGGGTATGCATGATGTTAAAACATATATGTCGATTAGGGTTTATCATTTTTGAGAATGACCCATGGGAGTCACGAGCCCGTGCTCGAACCCCATGGGTAACATCTGGTATGCATTTTAAAGAAACAGTGTGTTTTTACACTAATTACATTTTACATTTTCAAAAATTTAAACATAACCGGGTTTCATATTTTTTGCTAATACTGTTATCAGTTAAGCAAAAATGGTTATGTTTTACAAGCATACTGGAGGAGAGATATCTCATGTTTTTTGCAGATAAAACAAGAGCACAGCGGATACAAAAGAGTGTTCATTCTGAACAGGGGAGCAAGTTTTATGTGACAGCAAGGTGAATGTTTTTCTAAAAACATTTAAACAGTTTTAAAAAACCGTGTTTTGCTTCAAGTTCAGACAAACAGCAAAAAAATGACAACTTCAAGTACAAATTCAAAAGCTATGTGGGTGTTTCCAAGTATTGCGAATGACAGAATGAGGTATGACAGTGAAGTTCAACATCAAGCAAAGAGCCGACAAGGCAAGTAATGATTACATTCAGAGAATCGACACAAAAGAAACCTCATGGTCATCAACTTTCGCATCATTTCTACTCTAGAGCAAACAAAGTAAAATGATCACTTATCTGTATGTGCGAAATTGTTGGTGTATTTTCCCAGTCATGGTTGTATCAACTCGCAGTAAAAATGTGAAGCTTATGACTGAAAGATGTCATAAAGTTTAAACAAAATACATTCACCGCACCTTTCAGTCATAAGCTACATTTTTATATGTTGAAGAGAACCCACATAGTGGTCAAAAAAAAATAGTCATAACTTGGTCTGTTGCCCGCGTGTCTGAAGGAGGAAGCTAAAAGACAAACCCGTGATATTCAAAGGAAGACAGCAGTGGCCGCGGTGTTTTTTCCCCAGTTCCATGTCACACTACAGAATGGGGATGAGTTTCAAGCTATTGCTGAGATGACTAAGTTGTGAAGGCCGAGGTTCATGGTTGCTCAATATTTCAACCAAAATTCGAGATCACTCCAGACTAGCAGTGGTGTTGTTCCATGTCACACTACGAACTAGGGATGAGTCTGAAGCTGTGGCTGAGATATCCCCAGTTCAAAACCAAATTTCATGGGCTCAACATCTCAACCACAGCTTGAGACCATTCCAAGATTGCAGTGGTAATAAATTCCAAGTCTGTAGTGGTGGTCACAAACAGTAAAAACTCCCCGAGTTTCCTTTATACACTGCAGTTCAAAACCCATAATAGTGGTAAAACATCAGCTCAAGAAACCCAAGTTACAAATAACTATGCGGCGCCATTTGTATTGGCATAATGACACTATATCATCAAACATCCCAACATTCAAGCAAATGCAAGATAACTTACAGTTGGAACCTGAGTTCAAAGCAAAAGAAGACCAAAAGCCACAGCCTTTACTAAAGGAGAATGCAACAAAAAGATGCCATGTGTTACAGAGAGCATGAAACGACACTTTTTCCCTCATAAAGCTCATGAAACCGGAAGTTTCTTCATAGAACAGAGGTGGAAACATAGCAGAGATTCATGGTTTCCAGTTTCAACATGGCGGCATGACAGAGAAAAAACCCTAACTCACAAATGAAATCGACAAAAATGCATTGTATTTTACTCACATTTGAAATACACTGTCAGATGGAGTTAATGCAGTTGCAATTCCCATTGCATCAACATTACCTCCACATTGCCACGATGGTACTTTTGAGTGCCATGAAGTCTCAAAACTGTCCCTTCAAACAGAGATGGTCAAGTCGAAGACAAACCATGGTGACCAACAAACTACAGTTGCATCAACCACAGTGGTGAGGTGTCGATAGGGTTGGGATCAATGAAGATGCTGAGTTAATAAAAGTTTTGATTCCCTTTGAAGTTAGGTTTTTAGGGTTCTAAAAAAAGATGGTAATGTGTTTTGGGTTGCAATATCATGTATTCGAATGGAAAAGTTGATAAAGTATGTAATAAAGATTTAATCTTATCTATCAACTTAGGGATTCAAAGCTTAGGGTTTGGATTTAGGGTGCTAATTTGGCTCTATTATTTAGGAGATCTTTCATGAAGGTTTTTGGGGGGAATTAGTTTTTGAAATAAGCCATGTTGGCTATTTAGTGGTGGATTTGCTTCATGTTTAGGGGGGTCAAATTGGTGGATAGTAGAGCTTTAGTGAATTTCTGATTTCTATAGCTATTTATTCATGTTTTTGTATTCCAGTGTAAGTTCATGCTTGTACTTTCAATTTTCTGCAAGAGGATTTCACTATTCCTTGCCATTACTCGGGAATTCATACATGTGACTTGTATACAGATTTTTGAAAAGAATATAGTTGCCCCACTTTTTCCCATACATCTTATTGTGATCATCTGTTCAAATTCCTTTTCAATTTTCTGCATCCAAGGGTAATACCTTTGTAATATGGATTAGTGAATTGCATTGATTCCTATTTTATATCACAGAATATAAGCCTTTTGCAGAATATGCATGTTGTTAATGGTAAGATTACTGCTTGTGGTTAAACCCTAGTTGTGGCCTTCCAATTAACCTTTGTATTGAGCAGTAAATGATAGTGTAGAGATCTGCTAGGGTATGCTAAGTGGGTGTCAGTCTGAAGCTTTAAAAAGATCTGAATCTTCGTGGTGTATCACCTTTTCTAGTTTTATCCGTGCAAGTTCAATTTTAAATCTTTCTCCCTTTTTCTCAGTTAAATTTTCAATCAGGAGGTGATATTCCATACCAAATAAGAGCCGGCCTAGAATCTGGAGACTCTTCCTCATCCATAGTTCACCCACAGCTAGAGGAAGTTTCCATTTTCAGATAGAATTTCCATGAAACCTTAATGCTTGATTTAGGGTGACAATTCTAAGCCTAAACAATTTTTGGCACGCCCGGTGGGACAACGAACTGCTTCTCAATTCTGATTTAAGTTATGTGATTGATTTAAGCTCTTAGTGTGGATTTTAATGAGCAGAACTCCAACAAGATCAAACAAAGAGGGATTTGTGTACCAAGAGTTACAGTCAAGCAAAAGGGAAGGAAGATCATCCAGAGGTGGAAGAACACCGCAAAATCCAAGAGGTGTTTTATTGAATTCAAATTTCTCTTCATTTGATAACCCAATTTTTGAAGATCAAGAGGTAAATTTAGAGGAACTTGAGGTTATTATTGAAGAAATCAATCTTCCTGAGGATTTAAGTATCCCTACTCATTCCGGATCAGAATTGCCAAGTGTTGAGAATTTGTTTATAGATAACTCTATCTTTGGGGCTTCTACAAGTGTTACTGTAGCGAATCCCCAGAATTTGAAGACTTACCAAAGGAAGGCAGCTCAACATACTCAAGCTACTGTTGCGACCGCTGTTCAGCAACAAGTACCACCAGCTGCAGGAATGGCAAGAAATCTGCCTTTTGTCCCTTTTGATCAAGGTAGTCCTCTCCGAATTGCAAATCACAACAATATACCCTTGGCTGCCTTGAAAGGTTTTCCATCATTCACCGGAGAAGGTCAAGTAACAGCTATTGAACACATCAGAGATATTGCATCCCTGTGCAATGTCCACCATGTCACGGAGGAAGATGTGGCTATGAAGCTGCTAGTTGCGTCACTTAAAGGTAAAGATCTTGACTGGTTCAGAAATCTTCCAATAAATTCTATTGCTACATGGGATGTTTTTGGGGAAACTCTTTCCAAGTTTTTTGAGGATAAATCTGACAATCTGTCTCTGGTAGAACAACTAACTACCATTAAAAGGGCTCCACGGGAGGAATTAAGTGATTTTAATCTCAGGTTTTAGAAAACTTGGAATAGGATCCCTACCACGGTAAGACCCCCTACTAAGTATGCATTTTTGTACTTTCTTAAAAGCTTGAATAGTGATATTTCAGTAATGATATAGTCAATGGGAGGGAATTCTTTACCTCAAGCTTTTGAGATTGCAATAAGGGCAGAAAATAGTCTCATTCAGGCAGGAAAGATAGCTCCTAGGCCACCCATGCCTTATTTTCCTAACATCCAATCCAATATGCCACTAGTTGTGCCACCTCTAGCCCCATTGCCATCTTACAAAAGTGAAGAAATTATGCCTATTGTCCCTCCTAGTGAATTCTAAAGCATAAAAAATAGTCAACAAAAAATTGAGAGCTTGCTACAGACCTTTGGGAATGAACTAGTTAACCTGAAAACACAACAAAGTCATCCAATAGCCCATACTCAAGGTCAATTTGTTGGTTCTTCATCTCAGCAACCTAATCAGCCCAGTTACCAAAGCAACAAGCAACAATATCAAGGAAATAGTAATGCAAATAGGCAGAACTGGAATCGAAGGCCTTACAGGCCATACAATCCAGCACCTCTCAATGCTGTTAGGGATATTGTTCCTAGCCAAAATAACCTTGTTACAGATTATGAAGGGTGTTATCCATGTAATGAACAACACAATCAGTCCAAGTGTACTAATGGAGTGCTCAATCAAGCCTTAATGGTTCAAAGTATCATAGATTCACAACCTACTGTATCTACTAAAGAGGCTCAGCCACACTATGATACAACTGCTCCTGACACTGCATTCCTCAATTGGCAAGAGGAAGAGTTCTGTGGAGTGAATGGTGATTCATCCATATCAGCAAATACCATAGCCAAGAAGAGAGCCCTAGAATCAGAGAAATCAACTACTGGGATTGCTGCTACAAATCAATCATCACTCATTCCACCAGTTTCAATCCTAAAAGGAGCCTCTACTCATGCAAATAGAGAAATACAGTATCGGAAATAGCCAGATCAGAGTATTAGTAAGTCTTCTCAGAAGGTACAATTTGTTGTTCCTTATAACATTGTTGATAATATGAAAAATATGAATGTTTCTATTTCCATGTGGGATTCATTAGCTATTCCAGGGCAGACTGATTTATTAAAGGAGGGACTATCAAAAGGAAGAACAATTCCACATCAAGCTGTACATCATCCTCCTAGAGTGGTCTTGGCCAATTTACAGCCTTCAGTAGTTCAAGATGAAGCAGTTGAAGGAGAAAGGAAAATTGGTAAAATGCAGCAGCCAGTATTACAAGAAAGTAAAAATGCTGCAGAATTAAAGCAATCGGCAGTACCAATTGAAAGAAAGCTAGCAAATATGCAGAAGATGACAGAAAAGGAAGGTAAGAAATCTGCAAATATTAAGCCTCCCCCCTTCTATGTTTCTTTGATCATTGGGAATAAATTGGTGCATAATTGCATGGTAGATAGTGGTGCAACCAACACTGTCATGCCAAAGAGTATAGCTGATGTACTGGATTTAAAATATGAGCCTCTTGAGAAAGGAGTTGTCCAACTTGATGGTTCTTCAGTTAAAATAGTAGGACTTGTCAAAAATGCAAGTTTAACCTTGTACTCATGTCCAAACTTCTCCATCTCTCAGGATATTTTTGTCATAGATCTACCACCTTACTTTGCTCCATGTTTATCAAGAGACTTCATGGCCAAGATAGATGGATATTTCTCATTTGATTGGTCTCACCTATATTTTAGAACTAGGTATGGTGCTAAGGTGACCATAAAATCAGAATTATGGGCCAAAGACCACATAGAGCCTTATAATCCTAGTCCCATCAATGCAAGTTGTGTGATCATGGATCCGGATGAAATCAATGAGACTTCATCTCACAACACACAAACTGAAGGATATCCCGACTTTGTCTTGGATGAATGGGCAGCTAGAAGTGATCAAGATATTGATGTGTTTGATGCTGGTTTTGGTAATTATGTAATGTTAGAATCTGATTCAATTGTTCCTAATCTGGTTAAAGATCAATGTC
>MU225191.1:11494-23157 GCA_018584345.1 Thuja plicata | reverse complement strand
AACCATGGAGATGAAAGTCATTCCACCTCTTTAGCAAGAATTTGGACATCCACATTTTTGCACAAATGGGGATTTGCAAATCCATATTCGCATTCAATTTAGAGGTCACCAAACAAGGAATTGCACCGGGTTATGGGCTGCATAACCCGGTTATGGGGTGCAACCAAACGGGCCCTTAACTATTGTTTTGTCTAATACACAATCTTTGACCCTATTTTCCTTCATTTAGCGGACAACGTATAAAACGTTTGATGCGCGAAAAATCTCCAGCTCAGAATGATTCCTTGGGAAAAAATTATATATATTTTGAAGAACAATTATGTGAGGAGTAAAGTGAAGTGGCAGCATAGGCAATGGAGTACGCATGGAGAACAGCTATGCACATGTCACGGAGACAATATAACATGCAAATAATTCTTTTTTATCATTTTGTTGATTTCACTCTGTTGTACTTTTATTAGCATTTTTCCAGTATCCAACTCGGTTTCTACAATAATTTAGAGCACCCAACTATTTTTTTCAATAATTGTGAACGCTAAACTAAGCTTGTACAGTAAATCAACTGATGGTTTGCACACAAACCTGGTTAGATGGTGCTGAAAGACAGATCACTTGACAAATACATAAACAACAAACATCACAATAAGTTAGCAACACTATGTTTAGGAAAGATTCATACATAAAGGCAAGAAACTGGGATTAGATCAGTTGCTTGAGACCCAAATTGTGAGTGTTATTTGGTGTGGTATATATGCAAATTCTATTTATATTCTTTGTCCATTCAGCTCTATTTATAGTTGGTTATGAAGTTATATATAGATGGCAATAAGCTCTTCCATAGAAGGTTGTCTTTGGCAGAAGAATGTTGACCCTGATTAATATTATTTTGGTAGCAATTGAGTTAAATTATGCATGCTTCTTAGTACTGAGATTACATGAGGCATTGGCTTCTCATGGTCTTGTCCATCGTATAAGGACATTATTATTATTATCTTTTGTTTTGATCTTTTTATTAGAATTATTTTGAAATTCAAATCAAGGCCTAAAAAGATATAATGGCGTGTAACAAAGGATTATCTGGTTGGTTGGAGGTTGGAGGGTGGAGGGATGAGAAAGTAATGTTGAGATGATTATCTATAATAAACTAGAATCTAATGGAGTCTTACAAGAATTTTATTGTGTAAAATTTATTCTTATTATTGTAAATTTGTAAAAGTGAAACTCACAATCTTTGACGGCATGGAGTTTGCTTCTTTAAACATTCTTTCTAAAACAAATCATTGTCTCAATCAAAACTTCTTTATTTTCTCTATATTTCTCTTGTACTCTTTATATATTATCATGGTGCTTCTATAAATGTTTCTCCATGGAAGTTAGAAGCTACATTAGATCTATGATTTACTAAAATCATCTAGGTATATGTAGGGATAAAATATGACTGGATAATGACATAATATTTGAATTATAAGACTATAAGTTATTTAAAATTAAAGTCATAAATATGAATAAAGCTATTAAATAGTTGTTTTGTTTGGTTGTTGAATATCAAATAGATATTCTAGTTAAGTTTTTTTTTTTGTGACTATATTAAAATGTTTTCGATTAAGGGTAAAACAATTTTTGAAGGGAACAATAACCCTTTACAAAAGACTAAAGATAGGCAGGAAGCAGCATAACTAGAAACAAAAAGAAAACATCAGAAGCAACAGCTGGGGGAAAAGAAGAAAAACATTTAGAACCCCTCCAGCAAAAGCACCCAGTCAAAAGATGAAAGCAGACAAAAAGAGAACCAGCCCCAGCGAACAAAGTCAGGTCTGCTTCAAGATCTCAGCAAACTCATCCATCACATGTTTGTATTTATCGATGGCTTCTTTGAGGTCTTTTATATCTTTGGAGCTCCCCTGTTTCACTTTTTTAGCACTTGCCCTTGTACGAGTCCCTGGGCCAGCAATGCTAGGCTCAACAGTATTATCCACATCAACATTGATAGGGTTAGAGTTCCCATCCAACATAGAGAGAAGAGCCCTAAGATTACTGTCAGTCACTTTCATGCCCTCGTAGTTATTTTTCATTGCTTGGCTGAGGGTATCTTGAATGCTCTAGATGCGGCTTTCAGTAGTACGCTGGCGGAAGTTGACCACAACATTGATCTTTAGCTCGAGTTTCTCCAGCAGGCTTTTTTCCATATTCTCGTCCTGAGCCTCATTGGTTGTAGCTTCTTTAAGAGGTTTAGCAATCAGGATAGCCATCTTATTAACCCTATCCTGGATGTCATCATACTTTCCATTAATATCTCTAATCTCTTCAAGAAGTCAGGTGTTCAGCTGCAGATCCATATCAGCCCGCTCTCTAACAACCTGAATAAACCTGCAGGGGTCTTGGGTTTTTTCGGTCTCATTACCATGGATATCTCCAGTTTCATCTTTATCTTTTATATTCCCCTCAGATCCCATAGCCTTGTCTTCCCTGGAAGTCCTATCCACAAAAGACACAGACTCCGCATAATTCACCAGAACAGGGGTAGTGTCAGAAATGCCCTTCTCTTTAGTCTTCAAACTCGGCTCACTATGCTTTTTAACAGGGGAATTAGGTCTTTCCACCTCCAAAGCCATAGGCGCACCCCGAGAAATATTCTTATCCTGGCCCTCCATTTCCACTTCCTCAGAGCTGCCTTTACTGTCATTTTCCATCTCCTCGGAGGATCCTGTTAATTCCTGCTCAAGGGAATCAGTGTCTTCCCCCGTTTCCATACCAATTTCCTCAGAGAGGAATTTAGCAGCTTCCCCTTTTTCCCCTTTCACATCCTCCTTATCCTTAGCCTCAGTTTCATTGTCCGTGTTCATGCCTTCCTCCTCCGTGAGGATCTTGACATGCTCTTCTCCACCAGTGTTGACTTTACCCTTCCTCTTTTTCCCATGAGTGTTCTCTTAGTTGCCATAGGTCTTTTACATTTCTTGCCTCTATTCGAGTCTTCCGCCTTAGGGTTGCCCTACATCTTAAATTTAGCATGCTCATAAATTAACAGGATAAGCGCATCTTGGAGAATAGGCGAGGCAACATTCTTTCTGTTCTCCAAGATACTATTTTCCAGAGACTTGAGAAGAAAGAATGGGAAATAGATTCTCCTTTTCTAACAGAAATGGTTAACCAACATGAAATGGAAATTGTAAACCCTAGTATACCGACCATCTAGAGTAAAATACTGCATCATAGCTTTAACAACTTTAGCCCAAAAGAGCTTCATATGATCCCGCAGGAAGAAATCACCCAACTGTTTGACAAGAAGGTCTCTTTTCACCTTAGTCTTAGGATACATTCTAGTAGAATTTTTAGCCATGACAACATCTCTATAGTATTTAAGACCAGACATCTTAAGACCCGTAATTTCAGAAATAAGTTTCTCAGTCACACAAAATGTCTTACCACACAGAGGTACCTGGCCATTGTCCCAACTATCCACAAATTCCTTGGAGATGTCCTTATTATTTCTATGGAGTCTATCCATATAATCCGTAACCCCACCTTCCTTGAGTCTCTTCCAGACTTTGACTTCTTTCTTCCATTTACAGACCGACGGTTCTTCCCTTTTCAACTTTCCTCCCATACTGCTAGAAAACCAGAGATCAAAATACCGCAGAGCGAAAATGGAATGTGAAGTTTTTGAATGAATGATAGTGAAATGATACCCTTTAATAGAAATTATAACACTTCTCCCATAAGTGTTATTATTAATGCACTTGTTGTCGTGCATGCGAAGCTCAAAATTGAGGCAACTCTGTGAACTAGCCTTTCTTGTCATCATTATTGGGGATATTTCTGGGTTTTTGGCAGATTTGATCGTACTTCACAAGATTAACGATATCAATAGTTAACCCTTGATATCCATTCCAGTATCTGACGTCATCACTAAAGGCACCCACATTCGCCAGGCTGTCAGCCACACAGTTGGACTCTTTGAAGGCATGACTGGCATAGGTGACGTCAAAACCATCAATCAAAATTTTTATTTCATCAAAGATATGACTAGTATTCCATGAGGGAGAGTTAATACCATTAATACAATTTATAGTATTCAATGAATCCCCTTCCAGCCACAATTTTGAACAATTTTGCCTTTTAGCAAGTTTGCAAGCATGGAGAGCCACCATTGCTTCGGCCATATGACTAGTTTGAGATCCAATTGGAACAACAGAGGCCGCAATGCACTTTCCTTCATTATTTCTAGCTATGCACCCACATCCTGCAATGCCAGGGTTACCTTTGGCCACACCGTCAAAGTTCACTTTGAGCCAACCAGGAGGAGGAGAGTACCAAACCGCAGATTCACGGGGAGAAATAGGGGCTTTATACTTGGAGGTGAAGTCCCAAATCTGAAGAATATCCTTATCATAGACCCCTTCCAGAATTTTTGGTTTTAACTCAGCTGTAACTTTAGTATTTTCAATAATGTTGTTGATAATTTTGGATCCAATCAAGAGGGGAGTAGATTTTTTGTCTCGGAATATCCTATCATTCCTTTCTTTCCAAATCCTCCATATGACATGAGGGCCTGTATAATCCCAAACAAGTTTTCCCAATTGGTGTTGGAAAGGGGATCTCCATTGTTCCAGAAATTCTTGAATAGTATTAGGGAACACCCAGCTAACTTTCCAGTGATGTAACACCACCCTCCAAATATCCCTACCGAACTGATAATGAAGCAGAAGGTGAGAAGAGGTCTCGACTTCTTTCATACAGAGATAACATCTATTAGGGATAATCCATCCTCTTTTCTTCAGATTCTCAGTAGTTAGGATTTTGTCCTGAATAAAAAGCCAGTAAAAAAAGTTAATCTTAGGGATCAGAGAAGGAAACCAAACCTTTGCCCCTTTGGGCTCCTCATCCCTAGGGGAGATCATCGAATAGGCAGAGGCCACAGAGAAGGTACCATTAGGATTAGGGGCCCAGATTATCTCATCTTCTTTATTAGCTTTAACAACCTAGGGAGAAAGATCCAAGTTAATATTTTTCAAGATGGGATCAATATCACACAGGTTTATCCATTTATTTTCTCTCCAGTAATCCACTACTTTACAACCAATTCTGACTTTACACATCTCCACAAAGTTATCCATGCCAGGGTACTGGATCATAGGTTTATCCCTAAACCATGGATCTTCCCAGAAATTAATTTTCTTCCCATTGCCAACTTTCCATCGGGCACCTTTAGCAGCTAGGGGTCTAGCCTTCAAAATGCTATTCCAAATCATAGAACCCTGAACAACAAGGGGAGAAGAGAGGAAAGAATCAATAGAGGGAGTATCAAAAATATACTTGGACTTAAGAATTTTGTTCCAACCTTTCTCTTCTCCAAAATTTCTCCAGTACTGCTTAGCTAGGAGGGCAATATTAATGTCCTTAATTCTTCTGATGCCAAGACCCCCAAGTTTGACCGGCTTACACACTTTTTCCCAAGCCACTAGGTGGATTCTATCTTTCAATTCACTGCCAGACCATAAAAATCTTTTCTAAATTTTCTCAATAG
Organism: Thuja plicata; assembly: GCA_018584345.1. Taxonomy (NCBI): domain Eukaryota; kingdom Viridiplantae; phylum Streptophyta; class Pinopsida; order Cupressales; family Cupressaceae; genus Thuja; species Thuja plicata. The sequence continues at coordinate 17,633 of MU225191.1, read as the reverse complement.
TATCAGCAATCTTGGAGGGGATTTTGAAAAGACTCAGGGCATAAAGTGGGAGGTTTTGGAGTGAGCTCTTGAGCAGCAAAACTTTACTAGCATTGTTGAGGAGGGAACCTTTCCAACCAGCAAGTTTTCTGTTGAACTTGTCCACAATCGCCATCCAGAAAGAATCAGGAGGTTTACTACCCAAAGGCAGACCCAAATAGCTTGAGGGGAGAGCAGTAATAGAACAGCCCAGAATGGTCGCCATTCTCTTCTACCGATCAGGGGGAGTTTTGATGAAGAAAAGGGAGCTTTTATCCCAGTTTATAAGCTAAATAATAGACGAGGAATAAGTGTCAAGGGATTTCTTGATAGCTGTAGCTTCTTTAATAAAGGAGGATCCCATAAGGATAGTATCATCAACGAACTGCTCATGGGAGTAGTGAGGGCAAGAGGACGAGGGGAGAAGGCCAAGAATATTCCCTTCCAAGACCCCTTTAGAGAACATTCTCCCTAAGCTTTCAACCATGATTGCAAAAAGGATGGGAGAAATAGGGTCCCCTTGGCGGAGACCTCTTGAAGGAAAGAAGAGATTAGAGGCAGATCCGTTCACCAGCACCGAAATAGAAGGGGATCCAATGAGTTGCTGAATAAGGCCGATCACTTTCACAGAGAATCCAAAGGCAAATAGAACTTTGCAAAGGAATTTCCAATCCACTTTGTCATAAGCCTTAGACAGTTCCACCTTCACGAGGAATCCATTCTTCTTCAAGACCTCTAGAGAGTGAATATTCTCATGAACCGAGATAATAGAATCCAGAATTTGACGACCCGGGACAAAGCCATTTTGCTGGGGGGAGATTAAAACTGGGAGAATCTTCAGAATACGGGCCATGAGGACCTTAGAGATAATCTTGTAGAAAGTGTTACATAAAATAACCGGTCTAAAACTATCTGCATTATCCACTCCAGGCCTCTTTGGGATGAGGACAAAAAAGGTGGAATTAACTTCTCTCAGCAGGGAACCAGAACCAAAAAACTCTTTCACAGCATCCGAAATGTCTTTCTCCACAATATGCCAGAAGGATTGGAAAAAGAAGGGAGGGAACCCATCCGGGCCTGGAGATTTTTCTCCTTCAAAAGAGAAAGAAGCCGCTCTTATTTCCAGAGTTGACGGTATTTTGTTCAGCGTCTTATTGTCCTCTCTTGACAGGATACAAGGGATCGAGTCTAGCAGTAGATGTTGATTGTCCTCGGAGAGGTCAGGGTCAACTTTGAGAAGGGTGGCAAAATAACCGGTCAATTCTTTTTTAATTTCCTCTTCCTTGCTCAGTTTACCCTGATTCCCATTGATGTGATATGTTCTTTTATATTAAAATGTTGAATTTTGATTAGTTTTTCAATTTTCAAAAAAGAAAAGAAAAAATGTGAGAAGGTAAATATAATAAAAGATGAAAGTGTTATTTGCAATCTATTCTTATTCAATATATGATACTCACTAATATTCTATAAGTGTCTTAGTAGCATCCAAGGTCAAGAATATGGATAGATGGCTTTCTTGGGCTCAATCAAGCCAAGTCCATGCACATTTGAGTATGAAAACTAAAGTTGGTCCTCGACCCCATGTATCCCACATCTATAGATCCTCCAGCATCTAAAGTCACTCTAGTGTTTGAGAGATAAACCAATATATATCTATATGGCTAGCATCCTGTAGGGACTACTTTTATCAAACAAAATGCCACATATGCAAAATGCGAAAAATTCAAAAAGCCAAACATAAGTCGAAGTCGAAACATCACATAGACTAGTCAACTAAATTTTTCCATTTCATACATAAGGAAAATATACATGAATTTGACCAACTTGTCGAATTAATTTTTATGTGCAATAAATGTATTCAAACATAAATAAGGTGTCGACCATATTGTCGAACTCACAATACCTTTACATATAATACACTGATTGAGATCAAATACAATAATAGATGTTGATCTACACATGGAGCACCAAATACATCATGGTAGAACATCAATACATAAACCATTTACATCAAGAACAGATAAGGATGTCGACCTACTTGTCAGACATCAAGTACAATATACATCAAATACAAGATCATGAGGTTAATGAAATACATGATACAAAGGTGTCATCGGACATCTGTCCATCTGCAAGTCTTTGTCTCCTAAGCCATCGGACAACTGTCCATCTTTTATTTAGAGATGAGAGTGTCACTTAGGCACTTTTTTTGCACAACCACAGAGTGGTTAGCTCCCCCGAGGCTCATCCTGACATGAGAGCGTGTCAACCTTGCCTGAGGAGTCTAGCAACCCGAAACTGGTGGATCAGATGGATTTGGTGCAACTATGGAACTAGCTACTATGCACATATGCCTAAGTAGAACTAATCACAAATGTGGCAGAGAGATGAAACATAACCAACATATAAAAGTAACTATGCAAGAGTGCTTTGGCCAAAACAATTTTAAACTAGATTTCCACTTGTAGGTAGAATGCATAAAGAATATCTTTCTACCTTCACTATGATTCCACATTAAGCACCCTTCCCATAATATCTCATCTATGCATTTACATTGCATAAATTCTCACTAATCAGCAACCTATTTAAATAAACAACAAGCATCAATTCCTTGCAAATAATTTCCAGAATGCAGTAATACATTAACACTTATCAATAATAAATAAAATGAAATAAAATAAAAGAGTGGTATTCCACTATAATTCTCAAAGAAATTTTCACAATAAACAGGAGAATTACAATCTCTTCCAAGTTCATTCACTTAGTTACATATCTTTCTCACTGAATAAATAGATTATACTTTAAGGCATTAAAGAAAAACTACAATTCCTCACTAGTGAACCACACATATTCTCGTACCTTCACAACTAATTCCTTACAAAATTAGTAATTTAGATATCACTATCACTAGATTATTCCTGAGTCCACAAGTTTATGTGCTTCGTTTTAAACATTCAAATGGCTATTTACACAAACTTCTAGCACAAAGCACTCAATTACATTCCCAAAAGAGATTGTTATAATTAAGGCTCCATTTGGTTACTGGAATTGGAGTGGAATTGGGTGCGAAACTTCTGCTTTTTGGCAAATCCACCATTTGGTTTGCTAAAATGCAATTCAGGTTTTGGACATCAAAATCCGATTTTGACACCAAAATGAGCGGCACTATCTTCCCACCCAATAGGTAGAATATGATTTCATCTTCTGGGTTTTGAAATAGGCACTAATTATTTTAAAAGGCATGCTACGGATGCGAGAACAGAGGACGCATTTGCGGAGGCAATGCATTTTTTAGTCCTCTCACTTTCTCCGCCCAATTGCCACATCTTTTGAATGGATTCCTTCTTGCCAGACGAAATCTCTGCGAGAATTGCATTGAGTTGTTTGGGATCGAGAGGTGCCTTGGGCGTAGGAATTCGTTCGACTCCTCGCCTGATGTTGGCCACATAGCAATCCCGAATAATTCAGCAGAGAGCGTGATTTGGAATTGTGTCACGTGTATGCAGAATCTGGTTTGTGACGGGGCAGACATTGTTGCCGACGTCTAACTGGAGTTCTTAATGCAGTGGCAGTCGTAAGTAAGGTCGGTGGAAAGAGTGACAAGATCTTTCATCCACATGGCTTTTCTGTGTACACAAGGAGCTCCTGAGCTGAGGCCATTAATGTCCAAAGTGGTGGCTATGCTAACAAGCAATACAGAGATTTTGGCTCAGCCTAATCGCCCAACTTTTATTGACACCAACTCCACTTCAAACAGTTTGGCGTCGGTTAATATTGGGTGGATGGAAACTTCATCGGTAGCAGCATCCGAAGCAATCGTAACCAACTATCTACAAGCACGCTGAGTCAAGCAGGTTGGCCCCTCACTCCCTCTACTAAATCCAAATGTCATCCCACTTGCAGTCATTCTTCCCTTTACGGTTCAAACTCTTGAAATCCAGTGTTGTCATCTATTGCCTTGTCATTGTGGCTAATTTCTCAGTTCTAATTTTAATTTCGAAATTGGCAACCAAAAGCAAAGATTGTCTGAGTCATCTTCTGAGTCAACTAAACCGTCCAAACTATCTTCTGAATACATAAAATCGAAATTTAATTGAGATAATCAGATTTTGAGTCAAATTCTAATTCCTCAACCAAACTGGGCCTAAAAGGAAAGATTGTCGAGTATAACTATAAAAGTTTCTACGTATTAGTCTTCACAAATGACAATTCTTTGTCATTAGTGGCAAAGATAACAACAACAAAAAGCACAGGGAAACAATCAGAATAGAAGATTGTATGAGATGTAATGAAAAACGAGCACGGCCCAGTATATCAAGGAGTACTTGAGACTGTTTATCACAGAGGATCAGAGTATCAGATCGATTGTTTAGATTCAATAGTTAAAACAAAATAATTAACTCCTACTCGGCTTTTCTAGAGGATGCCATATGAAGGAATTTGTAAGATCTATAAAGTACAAACTATAACAAATAGTTGCGCGTACAATTCCATACTACTACAGCAGACGCTGCCTTAATTGGGTTTCTATGGCAACATTAAAGAATCTATCTGTACCCTCATTACGCAGTGATGCACTTATAATTATTAAGAGGTTTGATTAGTAGTTGAGGGCATTAATTTAGCTCTACAAAATTTGCAATTAGTCTAACAGATTGACAGAAGAAGTCTCATCGTTTGTAATTACAACACTTTAATTTCTGATTCACGAATGATTAATGATCTGAAGTTATTATCAAACGTTTTCAGCATCACAACATGCCTGCGATAAGACGATTACATTGGTCAACAAACACTAAAAACCAAAGATTGTTGTTGCAACCTACACTCACAGTATTCATTATCTCCAAAGAAAAATGCTCCAAAGCGGTTGGGAGTTAACACTCCATTGATGGTTTTAACATTTATAATGTTATGGCCTAGTCTCATTACACACATATTTACGTATCGGCGTGTCCTTTCCTGAGAATCTTGTCAGACTATCAAGACGACAAAAATAGAGGCTAGACCAGAGAAGCCATTTCCTATTGAAGCTATAAGCTCGAAATTTGAATTATTTACAATATTTTATAAATTATGAAGGTCGACTGTTTTCCACAGCCATTTTTAAATTACAGAAACCAATCCAAGATGCTGGATTTTCAATTTTCTCAGTCAATAAGAAAAAGAGCTAAAAGATTTATTTTTTTAAAATCGTTCATTTTCAAGAGAGGAATTTTGCATAAATAGTTAAGTAGTGAACCTATTCAAAAGTTAGGTTAGCTCTTGCCATCTCGAAGATCCTCTTCTGCAGTTCCTATGGCCTTCAGCTCAAGCAGTTACCCTTTTTCCATTTCTTATTTCTGCTTCATCTTACTTCTTCCTAAAAACTTCCAACATGAACAAAACCAGGGAAGAACATTACAAATGAAAACAAGTTGTTTCTTTATTTTTCCCAATCCTTCAAGAACGAAGGCCACTCATGTCGTCCCTTCTGGAGTTAGTTTGGCTTCCAATTTAAAAGCTATCCACTACCAACCGTTTTTCCTCCTCCTGGACACGATATTTCTCCTCTTTTATATGATGACTTCTCTTTTTTATAAACAAATTTTAAAAAACATTCATACGTGTGTGTGTCAAATAAAATGCATAAGATACCAATGCTATTATTTCTTTATTTAGTCAAGAATAGTTAACTTCTAAAAGCGATACGACATAAACATACATATTTGTATCTGGATGCCATTAAATTGTGACATGACCTCATTAGAATTTTAATTAAACTCCTACTACTCAATATCAAAATGATCTTTTCATTTCATTAATAATCCTATGCACCAAAGAGAGTAAAACAAAATCATTTAGGCACATCCTGAAAAATTGGAAAACAAAGTCAAAACAAAATATATAAAGCATCTTCAATGGCTAAATGGTGTGTGCAACCCAGACTATCTAGCCCACCACTTTTGAGGAGGTAGCCTCCTATACCCCTATCTATCCATCCCAAGAAAAGCTCGCAAATGAAGGAACTTTCTTTCAGTGAAGGGTTTGGTCAAGATGTATGCAGCTATCTTTGATGTAGAAAAATACTTTAGATCAATGATGCCTTCCTGAATTAGCTCTCGAATATAGTACATATGTA
>MU225190.1:328966-339262 GCA_018584345.1 Thuja plicata | reverse complement strand
GTATGTGTACAAAAACAAAATTCCAATTCCAATTCTAGTTGTGTGGAACCAAACACAGAATTTGCATCTTCTCAGTCATCTTCCAGGTGAACCAAACAGGACAGCCATATTCTAGAATTCATTTTGGCCCCGTTTGTTTGCAGGAATTGGAATTGAGTGAAAACCTTATTATCACAAAACCAGGTTTTGAAATCCTGGTTTTGCATCTTGGGGAATTGGAAATTGACTCAAAACCTTATTATATCAAAACTAGGGTATGATTTCTAATTCCATCTATTAGTAGGAAGATGATGCCACTCATTTTGGTGTCTAAACCTGGTTTTACTTGACAAATCCAGAATTGCAATTTAGAGAAACAAACAACAGATTTGCAAAAATGAGAATTCAATTCTAGAATTGGCAATTCCAGCATGCACAAATTCCGCCAACCAAACGGGCCCTAAGAGATTCCGATATGGAAGAAAATATACAGTGACCTTTATCCGTCTCTTCTATTGCTGCATTTTATCCGTCTCTTCTATTGCTGCATTTCATTTGATAAAAAGAGAAAAGTGAAAAAAAATTACACGTGGAAAGATTTTATTTTCTATCAAATCTTAGAAAAAAGTGAAAAAAAATTACACGTGGAAAGATTGCATTTTCTATCGAATCTTAGAATAAATGAAAAAGTGAAAATTTCTATTTTTATCATGATGAGATAATATGAATTTTAAAAATTATTTGTTATTTTATTTTATTTTGAATTAGATAACATGTTATAAAGATTAAATGGATCAAGCACTAAACCATTGCATCAAATGGAGCAATAAATATCACTATCAAAGAGGATCGCCATTATGCATTGAAGTTTGATGGAAACAAAATTGATAAGGAAAAATAGAAATATGATAAACTTTCAAATGCTAATTAATTTTATTAGGTGTAGTGTGAGTAACATCGGACAGCACAATCATTTGACGATATAGTATGATTGAACATTTTTTAAATTGAAGGTATCAAATTCAAAAATTCCTTGTCTTTATAAAATAAACCCAATAAATTATCTCATAATAAGAACCCTTTCCTTTCATACTACTGAAATAATAAATTTATTTGTTTTGAAAAAAAAATTTAAATAATTTTTCAACAATATCTTCAAATATCATTTAAAAAACCAAATATGAAAATAGTTATTTCTTATCCAAATCTCTATATTTTCACTTCTTTCTCACCCTGGTTAAACAATGAAACATAAGTCAATGCCTTTACCAGCAAAACCACAAATTAATAATCAGTAAAGTAAACTAGAACGTAATATGCAACACATTTTCTTCACAATGGTTCACACACCACATACAAATCTTTGATTTTCTTCTCGCTGGCATTTTACATTACTGCTGCATGTCATATCATCTCCAGAAAAACAAACTCCATTTTAGATCAGCAAGCAATTAACTACTAATTATTTGTTCTTTACAACCCTTTTTGGTATTGTTCTGATACCAGTGTTAAAATAGTGAATATATTGCAATTAGAGATCAAACGATTTCACAAAAAAATAACAAACTGAAAATGATATTCTATAAAAGATTATAAATTGTTTTACAAATGGCTTTCTAAAGCCTTATTTCCCATACAAAACTAACTTATACAGTCAGACCTTCGCTCAATTTGTCTAATTAGAACCAACCCAAATGTAATTTCCAACAAACTACCTAATCTAGCTTAGTTTATTAAGCATAAACCTTATTTCTTTCTGGAGAAAACATAAGTTATACACTCTCCCAAACGGAAGGTTCTGTTGATCCTTGCTCCACTTCCCCTTTTATTCATATAACCAGGAAAATCTTTTTTGTCAAATCTAACAGACCTCTTCAAATACAGCCCATTGTCTTCTGCTGCTTCTTCTAATTTCCATTGTTCATAGGGTCGCCCAACCTTGTTAGTAACATGGACTTGTCCATAAAACCTCAAGAGCTTTTTAGCACTTTTGAAAAACTTGCTGACCAACTCCTTATTCATCTTGATGGCTTCTTCACTGCATTCCCCACCGGCAAAATAGCCTGCATGAGGGAGATTGAAAACAATTCTGTTAAAGCTGCTCCTTTTTAATAATCCATTTTGCTGCAGTCTGGTTGCATCCACACCATGCAGTACCAATGCTTCACGCCTTTCCAAGTTCCAAATTGAACTAGGAGCTGTATCATAAACCCTAAACACTTTCTCTGCTTTCACAACATTGAAAAAGAGAGTTAAAAAATGGGAAGATAAAAGATTACAAAAAGACAGTAGAGTATAATTGTTATTTATGTATTTCCTGGTTCTGATTGATACCTCTGCTATCAAGGGAGGTGGCTACGATGTTTGGTGCCAATTCAAATGCAGTAGCCAAAGCTGAAGAAAATGAGAAATTGCCTTCTCCAACTAACAGAATGCTTTGGAAGTTTGAATAATGCATTAGCTTCCTCTGCCAAAAAGGAAAAACAACTCCATCTGATGTTAATGTAGAATACAAAAACAAATTCTGTCAGCACTACTAAATTACTGCTCTGAAAGCACAAACAAAATTATGAGATTTTGTGCAGAAATTGGACCGCCCAATGAGTTATCCTACTCAAACATGTATGAACTTCAAGTATCTTTTGATGTAGAAAATGTAACTTCAATTTTCGTTAAGCGAAGAGATTTTAAATTATAATTTCTATCAAAGATATAATATTTTATTATTTCCACACTTCATTAAGATTAAATTATAAGTCTGTGGGAGAAAATCGTGGGAAGTTTTTTTCATGGATAGTGTCCTCGTCTTAATAATTGTGTGACAGCTTTTTCACGAGGATGAGGAAATATTGTGAACATCTTTTTAAATCTACTGTTTTTTTTAATGATATTTTAGAATTTGTTATAAGGAGGAATTAATAGCTTGTTGGATGATGTTCTGTGATCTATTATTAACGTAAGAAAATATTGATAAAAATATCTGATACAATTTTCTGATAGAACTTCTCAATTAATGATAATATCAATACTATTTCGTTTACATTTTTTCTTTTTTCATCATTAGATAAATAACCATAAACTTTAGACCAAATAAACTCTTAAAATCCCAGTTGCCCAACACAGAAACTCTCAAAACTCCACAACATTAAGATCAGAATATTATCCCAAGAGAAAGAAAACTTACCTCATAATAGCTAACATTTCTTCTACCATAATAGTTCACATTTCTTCCATTGTAGGTCACATTTCTTCTACCATATACAAGATTTTCCATCGTTGAACAGAATAATGAACTTTGGCAACCGCGAAAATTGAAGGGGGTTTCACCGTAGCCGAGCAGCTGAAAGCTTCTCCGACAAACAATATGAAGTTGAAAACCTTAAAACAATGGAATTTGCCCAAATTTTAAACGGATGAAATAGGGTATAAGTATATGATTTTTTTCCTCGTGAGCGGGCCATTTTTGGAGCGTCGGCGCAGCCATTTTTCTTCCAGCGTTTATTTAATGTAAACTGGCACTCAGTCGGCTTAAGCATTTATTTTTAATTATAATTTAGTAAATTTCTAAATCTAATTGTGTAAATGTGATTTTTAGTGTACAATTAGGTCACATTTTATTATTTATTGTCAAAATAGGATAGTTAAAATGATTTTATGAATAAAGATTCCATTAAAAATGAAAATAATAAGAAAACCTAATGAATCTAAAACTTATGAATATTAATAATTAATTTCTATGATAATAAGTGTTGCTTAAATTTGGCTGTCAAGTTGATGTGTCAAATTAATATGCTTTTTAGGTGATTATAATATTTAGAAATATTTTTTAAATACGAAAATATGTGTTAGGCGAGAAAAGCATATCATATATTAATTATATATTTTATGGTTTGTTCAAATTTTTTTCTTTTGTCATATAGCCTTTTCAAAATTTTAGTTATATTTTATGACAAAAAATACTCAATACAATTATACAACAATCAGATTTAGGTTCTTTCTAGGAATTAATTTTTGTTACTACCTAAAGTTTGAAAATCTTCTTTTTTTTTTTTTATTATAAATTTGAATGATTGAATATGATTAAATGAGTTTGGATAGTAAATTCTTCATGAAATATCATAATTTGACACACTGATACAAAGAAGTACCTCCTACTTGACAACTAATATACTTATCTTTTGTTTTATATTTCTAGAGACACTTATTCAATTCATCTTTTATTTTTCCATGGAGGTTCAGAGGGCACGCGATCCACAAGCACAAGCACAAGCAAGGGCTTCACAAAGTAGTTTAGCCACCCACAACACAAGCCTTGTATTTATATACATTAAGAACTCTCAACTTCTCTATATATATTATATAATATATATATGATAGTAGCCTTGGCACACCAACAAAGAAAGAAGAAGCAAAAAATTATTTATAAGTAATTTACAAGTCAAATTATTTATTTCTTATGAAAGCTTTGAAATCAATTTTAAAGAAAGGTTCACCACATAGTGTGTTGGCGAAGTGGTCCACCTTTGATTTCATTGAGAGGTGCATTCGCCTTAGTCAAAACTATTTCATTAGAAAAGTTAATTTTTAAATCAAAATATTTTATATAATCTTAATTATTTCATTTTTTAAGATTGCATTTTATTTCATTTTCAAATAATTGGAAATGTAATGTCCTATTCATATAAGTAATTTGTTTTAAAAAAATTATGTATTTATTTATATTACTTTATGAAATATAATCTTAAACAATTTAATTTAATAACTATATTTAAAAATTCAACTAATCAATATAATATCACAAATACAACTTTTAAAATTTGGATTGTAATTTGTTATGTTATGTCGATTGGGTTTAGGGATGACATTTAATTTATTTCTTTGCTATGGTTTAATTTAGGTCTAGTTTGTCAAATTATGGTTCAATTTGTTTTAGTCTTATAATTAGGGTCGAAGTTGGTTTAGGAGCTGGGTTAAATTTAATTTAGTGGAAGGGTTTGATATGATATAATTATTAATTAGATATAGGGGTGAGGTTTAATTTACTTTAGTTTTAGGGTTCAAGTTAGTTAGGTTATAGTTTCATTCAATGATTTCACTTAGTGTGAAGCTTATGCAATGATTACATTCAGGGTTTTATTTATTTGCTAACTAATTAGGTTTCTATTTAGGCATTGATTGGTTTAATCTTAGGGTTAGGTTCTAATTTGGTATAGGATTTGAGTTTAATTTTATTTAGGGCTAGTTTGGTCAAATATTGTTTAGGGTTTTACTTCTTTTTTCTATTAGGTTGTGGCTCAATCAATATAGTATTTAATTGGGTTTAGGTTTTGGTTACGGTTAAATTTAGTTATGGTTGTGGTTAGACTTCAATTGGTGTTAGGGTTCAATTTGGTCTATTTTTAATATTAGGGTTCCATTTGTTTTAATGTATGGATTTAATCTCCATTACGTAGGGTTAGGTTTCAATTTAGTTTAATGATCATTTAGGTTATAGTTCCATTCAAAGCTTTGAGTTTGTGTAAAGATTGTGCAATGATTATATTCACGGTTTAATTAATTAATTAATTAGGTTTCTAGTTAGGGATTGATTGGTTTAATCTTAGGGTTAGGTTCAAATTCTATTTAGGACTTGGGTTCAATTTGATTTAGGGTTAGGGAAAAATTTTGTTTAGGGTTTTACTTCTATTTGGTATAAGGTTGTGACTCAATCGATATAAGGTTGTCACTCAATCGATATAATATTTAATTGGGTTTAGGGTTCAATTTAGTTAGCCGTTGTGGTTAGGCTTAAAATTGGTTTATAGTTCATTTTGGTATATGGACAAGGCTAATAATGGTTTAGGATTAGCCTTAGGGTTTAATTTAGTTTAATTTTGAAATATGTTTAGGTTTAGGGTTTTAGTTAGGCTTTAATGATTGTGTTCAATTTGGTTTACGGTTAGGGTTCAATTTAGTTTAATGGTCAATTAGATTATAGTTACATTCAATGCTTTCAATTTGTGTGAAGATTGTGCAATGATTATGTTCAGGGTTTTATTTATTTATTAATTAATTAGGTTTCTAGTTAGGGATTGATTTGTTTAATCTTAGGGTTAGGTTCTAATTTGGTTTAGGATTTGAGTTCAATTTCATTTATGGTTAGTTTGGTCAAATATTATTTAGGGTTTTACTTCTATTTTATATTAGGTTATGACTAAATCAATATCGTAATTAATTGGGTTTAGGTTTGGGTTAGGGTTCAATTTAGTTATGGTTGTGGTTAGACTTCAATTGGTGTTAGGGTTCAGTTTGGTCTACTTTTAATATTAGGGTTCCATTTGGTTTAATGTATGGATTCAATCACCATTACGTAGGGTTAGGTTTCAATTTAGTTTAATTAAAAATTAGGTTATAGTTTGAGTTAAAGCTTTTTGTTTGTGTGAAGATTGTGCAATGAATATATTGAGGGTTTAATTAATTATGTGAAGAACACACTGTAGAAACAAAGTTTCCATTTTGTGAAGAACACACTGTAGGTCGTGAATAAGGTTTTGGGAAAGGAGCTTGGGACAAGCATCAGGCACACAGTATATGCCATGCTTGACATTTTGGGTTCCCCCAATATCTCTTTGCGGACACTCATCCAAGCGTCGGATCAAGCAACTCGAACAGACAATTCTACACTTCCCACCACTGTGCCAGATTTAAATCTACCATCCATATTGGGCTCACATTCAAATGAATGTCTTGCTCTGTAGGGGGTTTTGCAAGAATAGAATGTAGAAGACAATGATGGTTGGGTTACCGATATTCCCATTGCTCCTCCAGCCAGCTGGGGAAATGCTTGGGATATTGATCGTGGGAACAATGTTACGCTGCAAGCTAAAATAGAGGATATGAAAGAATAAATTTTGGTTGTGGGGTCTTTTTTTTTGGATCTTGGCTTGGAATGTATATGGACAAATTCTTAGCTTGCAGATTCCCTCTTGGGTAAATCTTCAATACATTCAAATCAGAATTCTAAAATGTATATAAGAGTTTAGCTCAACTCTATTTTGTAATCAAATAGATTCGTATAGGTTTTTATATTATGCATAAATACTTGTAAAGGACTAGGATTCTGAGTTTTCTTTACTGGTTCTTTCCCAGATGAGTTCTCTAATCAGTTTAAATATTAACAAATATATATAGTGGCTAGACCACTTTTTCTTAAAAAACTTAATTAATTATGTTTCTAGTTAGGGATTGATTGGTTTAATCTTAGGGTTAGGTTCTAATTCTATTTAGGACTTGGGTTCAATTTGATTTAGGGTTAGGGAAATTTTTTGTTTAGGATTTACTTCTATTTGGTATAAGGTTTTAACTCAATCAATAGAAGGTTGCGACTCAGTCGATATAAGGTTGCGACTCAATCAATATAATATTTAATTGGGTTTAGGGTTCAATTTAGTTAGCGTTTGTGGATAGGCTTCAAATTGGTTTAAGGTTCATTTTGGTATATGGTCAAGCTTAATAATGGTTTAGGATTAACCTTAGGGTTTAATTTAGTCTAATTTTGAAATATGTTTAGGTTTAGGGTATAATTTAGGGTTTTAGTTAGGGTTTAATGATTGCGTTCAAATTTGGTTTACAGTTAGGGTTTAATTTATTTTAATGGTCAATTAGGTTATAGTTCCATTCAATGCTTTCATTTTGTGTGAATATTGTGCAATGATTATATTCAGGTTTAGTTTATTTGTTAATTAATTAGGTTTCTAGTTAGGGATTGATTGGTTTTATCTTAGGGTTAGTTTCTAATTTAGTTTAGGATTTGGATTCAATTTGATTTAGGGTTAGGGTCAAATTTTCTTTAGGGTTTAACTTCTATTTGGTATAAGGTTGTTGCTCAATCAATATAATATTTAATTGGGTTTAGGTTTGGGTTTAGGGTTCAATTTAGTTAACGGTTGAGGTTAGGATTCAAATTGGTTTAAGGTTAATTCTGGTATATGGTGAAGGTTAATATTGGTTTAGGGTTATCCTTAGGGTTTACTTTAGTTTAATTTTGAAATATGTTTAGGTTTAGGGTTTAATTTATGGTTTTAGTTTGGGTTTAATATTTGTGTTCAATTTGGATTACAGTTAGGGTTCAATTTAGTTTAGTATTATGGTTATTGTTTAATTTAGTGATTTATGTTTATAATTGCATTAAATATTTTACTTAGTGTGAAAAATATGTAGCGACTACATTTAGGATTTAAGTTTATTTATTAATTAATAAGGCTTATAGTTAGGTATTAATTTTATTTAATTTTCTATAAGATTGCACTTCAATTGATATAATATTCAATTAGGTTTAGGTTTATGTTTATGTTTATGTTTATGCTTAGTTTGAAGTTTACTGTTCAATTTAGTTATGGTTGCAGTTAGGGTTCAATTAGGTTTATAATTAGGGGTTGACATAGTTTAGTGTTACTTGGTTAGGATTGAATTTGGTTTAATATTCAATTAGGTTTTAGTTTGGTGGGAGGGAGCTATAGTTGGCCCCTATTTATTCTAATGAAAGGTAGATAAAGAAGGTTCAATTTGGTTTATTATTAGGGTTAGGATATAATTTTTTCTATTATTTAATTACTCTTAGGGCTAGGGTTAAATTTAGTTTACGATGGGTTAGGGTTAATTTTGGTTTATGTTTAAGGTTTAATTAAGGTCAGGTTTAGAGTCCCATTACTTTTAGCGTTAAGGTACATTTATTTTATAGTTGGGTTAAAGTTCAACTTGGTTTAGGTTTAGGGTTTGATATATGTTAACTGTTAGTTTAAGGGCTCAATTTGGCTTCATTTCCTAACCCTAATTGTAATCTAAATCTAATTGAACCCCAACCCTATCATTACTATTAATTATAATTGAAGAATGTACCGTAAGTAAACTATAACCCTAATCTTAAATTAATATTATCTCTAACTATAACTAAAATTATTACCAACCCAAATTAAAATATAAAATTAAATCAAATTAAGCACTAATCCTTCCTCTTGTGATAACTATAACTCTAACTAAACTCTAATTGAAATCTAACCCTAATCAAACTCTCACCCTTATTTTTAACCATATTTGGTATAGTGTTGAACTAAGTTTATTGTTTGGCTATGGGTAGGGTTTGGCTTCAATTTGGTTTAGTATTAGGGTTAAGGTTTATTTTAATTAGATATTTTGATTTTATTTGCTTCAATGTTACTGTTTAATTTAGTATTTAATTAGGTTTATGGTTAGTAGTTCACTTTAGTTTTAGGTTAGGGTTCACTTTAGTTTAAGTTTAAGTTTTAGTTAAGTTTAGTGCTAAATTTGATTAAAGTTTTATTGTAGAGATTAGATATAGTATTAAAGTTAGAGTTGGGATTAAAAAAATTTATACTAATTTAAATTCATAAGGGTTAGGTTTTTATTTCACTTAGTATTTGATTATCTTTAGGGTTAGGATTCAATTAGCTCTAGGGTTAGGGTTCAATTTTGTTAGGTGATAAAGTTTAGGTGAAATTTGGTTTAGGGCTAGTGTTTTATTTGGTTTAATGTTCAAGCAGGTTTATGTTTAGGGTTCAACATAGTTTAAGATTAGGATTACAATTCAATTTGGTTTTTGAGTTAACGGTCTATTTTACCTTTTTTTGTTAGAGCTCAATTTGGTTTAGAGTTAGGATTAAATTTGGTTTAGAGTTTAAGTTAGGATTTAGTTTGGTTTATGGTTATAGTTTAATTTATTTAATTTAGTTCAATTTGGTTTAGCATTAAAATTAATTTAGTTGAAATTTCATGTTAACTTTGTAAAGATTGACTATATTTATATGCTTTGACTTTATTTCTTAACATTGACTTTGTAAAGTTAGATTTCAAAGGTTTAATTTCTTTCTAAAGTTTTTACTATATCTAAAATTTAAGTTTATTTCTAAAATCTGACCCTATTTCTAAACCATACATTTTACTTCTATAGTTTGACTTTACTTGTAAACTTTTGTTTACCTTATAAACTTTAACTTGTAGATTTTGACTCGATTGATAAAGTTTGACCTCATTTATAAAGCTCCATCTAATTCCTAAAGTTTGTCATAATTTGTAAAGATTGATATGATTTCTCTAGTTTGACATGTATTTGAAGTTTCCCTTCATTATTAAAGGTTGACTTAATTGTTGAAGTTTGGGTTTGTTCTTGAAGTTTGAGTTTATCTCCATTGTTAATGTTTGACCATATTGTTGGATTTCGATTGTCTTACTTCCTTTTTTGTGTTTGACTTACTTTTGAAGTTTCACTTTCCTTTTGAATTTAATTATAAATCTCTCTCTCTCTCTCTCTCTCTCTCTCTC
>MU225190.1:315098-328916 GCA_018584345.1 Thuja plicata | reverse complement strand
TCTCTCTCTCTCTCTCTCTCTCTCTCTCTCTCTCTCTCTCTCTCTCTCTCTCTCTCTCTCTCTCTCTCTCTCTCTCTCTCTCTCTCTCTCTCTCTCTCTCTCTCTCTCTCTCTCTCTCTCTCATTATATGTGTCTCTTCCTTGTATTCTCTATCTCTCTATTTCTTTCTCTCTCTCAAACAAATAAACACATATGTTTTTCTCTCTTTGTATATCTCTCTCTCTATAAAATTTTAGTGTTAAATATTTGATTGCCTTTTAATTATATTTATTAATAAGTCAAATTAAATATAAAGGGTGCAATAACACACTATAATAGATTTTAATTTATTATTTATTCCCAATAAATATATTACTTTATAATTTTTCCACTCAAGTATATAATTTTAATTAACCATGTATTAAACCATATATATATGAAAATAATAATATTTTAAAATAAAAAAATATAATTCTAAAAAATTAAACATTGATTTGGATGTTGGAACAAATTTTACTAAGATAATAAAGTATTGAACTATACATTGAGATATTTCTAAATTTAAATATGACCTTTTTCATGGAACTCTATGACCCATAAGGAGAACAATTATAATTTTTATTTATAAAAATAAATTTTTAATATTAAAAATAATCATTGGCACCTATAAAAGCTCAAAGCATCATCAAATGATAGTGTGTTTATTTAGTGTGATTCTAAATGTCCAACAAAAACATATACACACTTTTACTTAAAACAAAACAAAACAAAACAAACTTTCATTTATAAATGAAAGCAAACTAAATTGATCTTCTACCATTTATAAATGAAAACAAATTAAATTTATCCTCTAGAAACTTCAACAATAGTCTATATAATGTTTTAAAAACTCTTATTATAATTAAAAAAATAAAATAATTTAAATAAAATAATATACACTTATGTAATTTTTTATTTTTTTTTATCAGTAAGGGGCCATAGCCGAGTATATATATTAATATTATAAAGCATGAAAGCATAAAACATAAAACAGAATCGGTATAGCATCCTGGTTCATAACCCAACCCTACCAAGAGGATTGTGAACCCAAAAAAAAACCAAAGCACCAAGGCCTATTCTAAGTTAATATTAAGCATCTCAAAATTTGATAATATACAAAAAAATTTTTGGATATTATCTAGCCCAAAATTAAATTATCTCTGAAATTTTATCAAAGGGAGAGGTGGTGTCGTTCTCAGTGCTGGGAGCTGAGTTCAATTTGGAACTCACAGGCAATTGTGAGTCCCCGCTGCCATCCGTCGAGACATCCTTCAAGGAAGCCTCTTCTAGCTCAGAATCATCCACTACAGCTGCGTCCATACCCTCGGTCTCCTCAAGGTCATCATTTGCCTCTTTCTCCGTATCCACTTCATCATCTGAATCTTCCTCCATGTCTTCACCACCGGTCTCTGTATCAAAGGATAATGGGCTTCCCAATCCATCCAATTTCTCATCGTATTTGAATTGATAAACCCAGGGGAGGTTTTCATCTAGGTCATCCCCGTATGGAGAAAATTTACCATCATCTATCCCCAAAAATTTAGACAGAAAATTTAGGCCCCTTCTCACTATTGGCAGACGCATTTGTTGATCCTCCCACTCCCAGCCCCAGAGGATGAAGAGACAGCGTGGAGGCCCAGAGTAGAATTTCCTTTGAGCACCAATAGCAAAGCCTAAGAAAGGTTGTCCAGCCATCATGGATGTGGTTCTGTCCCAAGGGAAAGGATTGGTCAAATCTGCATCAATGTTTAGGAGGACATTGTGAATGTCCATTATGAAGTTTCCGTAGAACAACCTATCACACAAATCCTCAGCAAGATTTTTGTGTGCTCCTGCCACTAACATGCTCGCAAGAAATCCTACACAAATGTCAGAGAGTACTTTGTATCTATGGTTTCTATGAAGGAAATTGAAGCCCAACACTTTTCACACCGCGTGAAATACCAAAGGATGGTGATAGATGCAGACATCCGAAAGATGGTTGAAGGAGATGGATGAATCAAAGGCAACCTGGTCTACTACCACATCAATTTGATTGGAGAATCCATAATGATAAGATAAGCAGAGTGAAGGAGAGAACAAGAATGTAACCAACTGTCTGGGCAAAGAAGTCCTTTAACTTGTAAATAAAATGAATAAATTCCTTGTCATGCAATAAGGAAGCTTGAGGGATAATAAACCTCATTGTACCCATGATCTTCCTTCCGCAATAAATGACTCGTTGCCACAAAAAGCTGATAAATGTCGATACCGAGAGTTGCCACTAAATCTGTCACATCTTTCTTGAGGGGTTGCGTGAGAAGGTACCTCAGTACCGATCCCGTCAAAAAGATAAGATGTGAAATTAAGAAACCTTTCAAATCATGCAATGGGATATTAAGAGCATACACTGATGCCATTAATCTGGATCTCAACTAGCCAAATGGAGATTTAGGAGCTGTCAATTCACCATCAACAGACACTTGAAAACTGCCACCACTGAATCAAGATTTAAGGATGAAAAGAAATTCTATTTGCCGCGGAACCACTAAAAGGGAATTTTGAAATCACTTAGCATATACATTTAATGTTTATCCCTGAGGTAGCTAGGTTGGCCAGCTCATCTGCAAGCGAATTCCCTTCCCGGTAAATGTGATTGACCATTGTGAATTCATTTTTTTTTAAAAAAATTTAAAATAACCTCAAGAATTGCTTGAAGTTTTTAATTTTGAGTCCTACCTATTCTAACAGCATTGATAGTGATCAGTGAATCTCCTTCTATCTCCACTTTTTGAAGCCCTAATTCCACTGCCAATGACAAACCAAGAAGTAAAGCTTTGAATTCCGCCATATTACTAGTTCCCTGTTCTAGAGGACTTGCCAATTTGGCCATTACTAGACGCTCCTCATTTTGAATAATACAACCAACACTGGAAGGCCCCAGATTACCTTTTGAGGCACCATCAAAGTTTAGTTTTCTCCAACCAAAAGATGGGGCCTTCCATTTACAATTAGCTCTAAGAATAGTGCCGTCTTTAACACCTTTCCTAATTGTTGGAGGGAGTTTTAACCCAAACCAATTCTTGATCATCAAATCATCCCAGCTAGTGTAGGCTTTGTGTTGAGTACTGTGTAATTGGTTCTTGGCGTTCATGACTTCCACAATAGAAGCCTCAATCCTGCTCTGAATAGAGATATATTCCAATGAGATGTCTTGAAATATCCTTTTGTTCCTCTCTTTCCAAAGCTCCCAAATTAGGATGGATGGAGATATAAGCCATATGTTACCACATAGGCTTCCCTTATAGAGCTGAGGCCATGAAATGAAAAGAGATAAAATATCATTAGGTAAAGCAGCAGACCATCCCATTTTAGCACAAATCCATTTCCAACATTGCATGGCAAAGGAAAGGACCAGAAAATCCCATTTTTTTAAAACCAATTAGCTGTCAATATTATTCCTTGGATTGCTACCCAAGAAAAAATCCTTTCTTTAGGAAGATAAATTTTGTTCCAGCACAATTGTTTATAGATTTGAGGTTGTTGTTGAGAGGGGGTGACAAAGAGGATCTTATATCCTTCCTTCACCGAATAGACCCCTGATTTTGATCAGTTCCAAACTAATTCATCTTTCCCCTTTTGGATTAGGAAGGATCTTTCCTTAATAATCTACATCAAAGCTTTAAGTTCCTGAGGATCAACATTAGGGAGATCAAATTTCTTCCATAACCAAGGGCCATTCTCCAAATTCTAGGAATCCAGGTCAATATAGTCTTTCACCAGCAGCCCCCATTCCTTTGAGTAAATACTACTGATGTTATTCTAACCGAGTTTGTGGATAATACATGGTTCACCACCCCAAGAGTCATCCCAGAATTTGGCTGAAGACCCATCTTTGATGTTCCAAGAAATGTATTGTTCTATAATTCCTCTAGATTTATAGATGAAGTTCCAAATTCTGGAACCCCTAGGAAGGTTGGAAGCTCTGATCACTTTTTCATCATCTAGATGATGAAAATATTTTCCCCTGAGAATTATGGCCCATTTAAGATTCCTTTCTTTAATAATTTGCCAGTATAATTTTACTCCAACGGCCTGAATTTGCCACTGCTGGTTTTTTATCCATGTCCCACCTTCTTCTATTGGTTTGCAAATATTATCCCAAGGAATTAAAGAGAATTTACTTTTAGTATATGTGCCTTGCCAAAGAATTTTTAACAATATTCATGTAACACCCCACTGCTAGTGAAAGGCACGAAATAAGATAAATAGAAATAGCAGCTAAGGTGGCTTTTATTAATACCACTCTCCTAGCCTAAGATAACCATCTGGATTTCCAAGAATCCATCTTCCTATCCATTCTTTCTCCTCTGGGTTTCCATGTAGAGTCAGTCCTTAATGTTGTGTCTATTGGTATGCCAAGATATTGACAAGGGAAGGATCCCATTGAGAACTTTAGGACATTTTGGATATCCTTCTGAACTTTTTTCCTATTGTTAAGGAAATAGATTTTTGACTTTTCTTTATTTTCCTCTTGCCCTAATACCAGTGAGTACTTATCCAAGATATCTTTCATATGATGTGCCTCTATTTTTTTTCTTTTACCAAATAAAAGTAGATCATCAGCAAATTGTTGATGAGTGACCACTTTGACCAATGAAGTGATTTCCACCCCTTGAATTAAGCCTTTCTCTTGATGATTAATAAATCTCTGCCCTAGTGCTTCTGCCATAATAATCAAAAGAAAAGGAGATAGGGGGTCACCCTATTGTATGCCATTAGATCCTTGAAAAAAACCTTCAGGGGACCCATTAATCAAAATGGAGAATCTTGGAGTCGATATACAATAGTATATAAGGTTTATCCAAGCTCTGGAGAAGCCAAACTTTTCCATACATTTTGTTAAAAACCTCCAGTCTACTTTATCATATGCTTTCTTAATATCCAACTTTACTATCATACTAGGATGTTTATTGCATTGTATGGAATGAATGGCCTCTTGGGTAATAATTATACCATCTAGTATTGACCTTCCTGGAACAAATCCTATTTTCTCTTCCCAAATGATCTTTCTTAATACCAGTTTTAATCTACAAGCTAAAGCCTTAGATATAATTTTGTAGACAGTGTTACATAAAGATATTGGCCTAAATTCATTCATACAAGATGTATTTTCTTTCTTTGGAATAAGAGATATGAATGTGTTATTAATTTTAGTTAGGAATCTACCTGAAGATATTCCACCCTTCAAAGCCTCCATGAGTTCCTTTCCCAATATGGACCAGAAGTATAGGAAGAAGCTCAGAGGAAAGCCATCTGGACCAGGAGCTTTGTCAGGAGCCATTTGAGTCAGTGTTTCCTTGATTTCCTTCTTAGTAAATTTGGCCAGAAGCATTTGATTATTAGGATCATAAATGAGCTTTGGAATTTCCTTTAGGATCTCCTCCTGAGCTTTCAGGTGAGACACTTCAGAATGATTTAGTAGTTTTTTGTAGAAGCTGACTATTTTTGTTTGAATTTCTTTTTGGTCCAGCGTAACAATACCATCCTCCTTAGTAATTTGATAGATTCTATTGGCTATTCGCTCTAGATTTCTGCTTCCAAAAAATCTCTTCCTTTGCAAGAATGTCTTCTAGTTCTCTTAGAAGGTCTCTTTCCTTGTCAAATTTCTCCTTGTTCATACCTGACTGAATAGTGATTTCATTCAAATCTTTAAGTTTCTGTTCTATCTTCATTTTGGAGGACAATATATTATTGAATTGTTCTCTGTTCCATATAAGCAGGTTCTACTTTACAAATTTTAGTTTAGCTGTAAAACAAAACAATTTTGATCCTTTTGGCCTGCATTCATGCCACTATTCTGAGATTAAAGTTAGAAATCTAATATCTTTCAGCCACATGTTCTCAAATTTGAAGGGGCAATGCAACGGTTTATATTCCCCTAGAATTTCCACCTAAATGGGGATGTGATCTGAACCAGAGGTTGGAGAAATGGATGCTTTGAGATTGAAGGGGAAAAGGGAGAAGTCCCCTTTCAAGAAGAACCTGTCAAGCTTTTCTGCTATGTTGCTAGGACCCATTGTTTTGTTGTTCCATGTAAACTTCCCATTTTCCAATTCAATTTCGATTAGAGTTTCCACTCAGAGCCATTCTTTAAAGTCAAGTTGGGATTGAGATTCCCTTTGTGAGCCTCCCATTTTTTCTGAAGGGTGAGCAATTACATTGAAGTTCTAATATTGTAATTCATTGAACAATCTGCTTAAATATTCCCAAACTTTCTATTTTCCCTTTCTTAAATTGGGACCATACACATTTATTATATTAAGCTGAAGATTTGATTGTAGACATCTAACTTCAGCTCTCATCCAGTTAGCGTTCTTTCTTGAGATGGTTACCTTAATAAGTCTTGGGTTCCACATGATAGAAATTCCCCTAGACGAATCAATTGCATCCACACCCTATGCATACCAATCTCCAAGCGATTTGGAAAAGAAAGATATTGATTCTGTACTCAATTTTGTTTCTTGCATGAGTACTATAGATGGTATAGTCATCAGAATGTAGCATTTGACTATACGCTGCTTGTTAGGGGCATTAAGACCCCTAACATTCTAGGAGAGGATCTTCATTGGGACTTGGGAAGGATCTTCCCCTTCCCAACTTTAAGATATTCAGTGATTTTTGCTTGATCTAGATCCTCACCAACCTCTGTCCTTAATGTGTCCAAGCATTTCCTCCCTTTACTTTTTTTGTTAACTAGTCCACAATCTGCTCTTGTTCTATTAGTGTCAGACATTTGGAGTCCTAGGTGAGGAGGGCTCTTTGGAGTATTCTTTCCTACCAAATCAACATCCCCTAAAGTTGCTTCTTGAGCTGTGACTGGAGATTGGCAATTCAAAAATCCCATTCCTTCAATAACATCCCACCTATCTTCTTCTTCCTCATAATCCTCTTCTAGAAATTTTTCATTAAAAGAATATGGGATATTGCTTTCTTTTATGTTTCCTTGATCTGATCCTCCAAAGAGTTCATAGATGGCCTATAATTGAGGAGAAATAGGAGAGACATTATCAAAATCATCCCCCCTAGAGTTTTCTGAACTTGCCAGTTCTAGCAATGCCGTCCCCATGTTCTCCCCAACTTTCTTTGTTCCCATTTATTTGAGGGGGATGATCCCTCCTTTAATCCTACTTTTAGTCTTAGGATTTTTCAACTTTTCTCCTTTTCCATAACTAGTCAGTCTTAAACTCTTTCTCCCTGATTCTTGAAGATTTACTGGTCCTGGAGCTATTGTTTGAAGTGTTAAAGTCACTGTTTTCTTCCTTCCTTCTTGTGGGGGAGATGTAAGTCCTTCGATTTTGGTTTACCATCTTTCCCAAAGAGGATCTAGTGTTTGACCCTGTCTTTGCAATCACCCATAAGTCACATATATTGGTTTGAAGAATGTCGTCATCCTGGTGATCCTTTGGGAATGGCTAAATAACTATAGGGGTGAGGTGTTCCTTTACTGCGAAGTCCGGCTGAATCATTATCTACTGATAAGGAGAAGAATCTTCCTCCATAACTTGGTCAGCCAACTTTGAGATCATATCTACTTGGACTTCTCTAAGCCACAGAGTTAGTAATTTTTCTGCCACCTTAGAATTGAATCGAGGAATGCGAGAGGAATTGTCTTCTAGTGTGAAAGCACTTCTGGGTATCTGAATGGTGGGGATACTTCGATTAATCCTATCTCTTTCCCATATTCCCAGGAAAAGTGTACTATCAGGGATTTGAGTATCCATGTGTGCTATTTGGGGTACAAAAAGGAGGGCTTTTGGATTTGTCTTAATAATGCCCTTAATTCTCCAATATAAAAACCAAAGAAAGACTTGCATGATTTATTTAAAGTTTTCCATAATGCCCTTTCTATAAACCTTAAGTGTTTTGTTGAGAGATCCTACCTCCAGGAAAAGGGCCGATGAGGAGTTCCAATGATTGTTGTTGTTGTTGTCTCTATTACTTTGGTCCTCGCATTGGTGTGATAAAAATGCATGAGGGTTTGTATCAATCAAAGCTTTATTAGCTACTATTGAGTTCTGGAGGTCCTCTTCCTTACTCTACATATTTGATGACTCCATCTGAGATTTTTGGTTTTTCCCTTCGTTCGAGAGTATCCCTTGATTTGCATAGGATATGAGTTGCTCCCATGTTCCAATTTTGGACTTGATCTTTAGAGATATTAGTAGATCCTTAGTGATATCCAAAAGTAGACAAATCCATGTTGTAGTCAAGATTTGATAGTGATCGAATCTGAGATAAATTCCCATATTGTTTGCAATGATTTGGATGGATTCTGAGTCTCTGTATTCCATAGGAAGATTATTAAATCATATCCATCTTGGTATGAACTTGATCACATTTGTAGAGATCACAAAGTTTGGTGTCCATTGTTGCATATGTAGCCCTCTGTTATTGTGGAACCAGGCCTTTGTCTTGAAAATGTTTTTTATGATGATCTTATCCTCAAAAAATGACAAGATAGTAACCAAGCTCCAAATCTATGGATTCAATTCTAGCAATATTTGACCATTTGGGGAATACCCAAGAAGAGAACTAAGTATAAGTTAATTCTGCCTCCCAAAATTTGCATATGATGGACTATTGGGTCAAGAAATGGCTTCTTTGGGCCAAATATTCCATCGAGAAAGTAATGGGGACTTTCTCTTGGCCTTTGTATGGAGGACCGGTCTTTGGAGGCCTATTATTTGGCTCTATCTATGTGTCGTTCTGACTAGTCTCTTTAGTCTAGACCAATGTCACATCCCCCTTTCTCCTCATTTGAAAGAACCTCGAATTGTCTTTGTAATATCTAAATTTGGCTCATAAAGGATTTCTTAAGTAAAATTTGCATAATGAGATAAGAAAGAGATCCTAAGGCCAATTTTAGTTTCTTACACTTAATTATTATGATAAAAAGGATGGAAAGGAGTTTGTAAGAATAGTGGGATAAGATACCTACCTCATAATATAGAAGATCTAGAAAAACTCATTTTCTGAAGTCTGTATTGAGTTTCTGGAAAATCTGAAGTATGATCTAGAATAGGAACGCAGAGACAAACAAAACCCAAAAATATTTTTCTGTTCCGACACCATCTTATGAAAAAAGGTTGATCTTGACCCACAAATGTCACCCCAACCCAATAATGTCAACCCTGACCTGCACAGTGTCGACAGAAAATCTATTTGCAGATCTCCGTAGTTCGCTGAAAAGGGTATCCAAATCTGGTCTCAAATTTGCTGTTCTACACCTGTAACTCCCGAAAATAGCACCTGAAAATATATAAAAAGAGGGGTATTGAGATGGCTATATAGGGTTTTTCCTTAGTCAAACCCCCATTTTGGTGATCTCCACCTCCATGAATAGCCAAATATAGAATGTATGGTGTGTGTGTATTGCTCTTTTGCAAAGAGTCTTTAAACATGCAATATCAAGATCTAATCTTCTAGATTTAAAATCCTAACATAACATGGAAATTAGAAAGCAATGCATAGATTTGAATATGAAAAAGAAAGCATACCAAGCCCCTAAGGCTAAAGTATTCCTATCAACTCAAAATTCGTAATTGCTACCCCATGATAATGTCCTTTGAATGCTTGAATGTTGAGAATAGTAGATCTAAAGAGAGAGCCTTCTTGCTTCAATGAAGATCCACCATAGCTTGTCCTCAAAATGCTTGATTGAAGATAATGGTATTTCCTCCTATCTTGTCCTTCTATATCATCCTCTTGCTTATTTGCATCATCATTTCATCATGTCATCTCCTGATTTTGTTTCATGATCAAATGAAGGCAAAAGAGAGTGTTTATATAGAGATCTCAATATAGGCCTCCTAGGGCAATGCAAGGGACACAAATTCAAATTTCACCTTGAATCATGGTCCAATCATAATCACCAACCAAGGAGGGAATATATTAATTCAAATATCAGAGAAAACACTTCCGCATCCTAACCCGGGGACCTATTTTAAGTTTCGGACCCCGATAAGCTCCAGATTTGAAAGTGGGGACCAACACCCGACATAGGTCTATGTCAACCTTGCCCTTGACCTAGGTCAGGGTCAACCTCAACCCTGACCTAAGGTTTCAGGGAGGTCACCAGAAAGTTACTAAGAGGTTCCCAGGTCAGCCGGGGACCTAGGAAGGTGGGGGAATGTGCTAGAATGTTAAGAAGGCTTAGAGGCCTAGAGAGGGAGTAGGATGAGGCCCTGGAGGACCAATATATAGTTCCTACCTAGAGAAAAGAGCCATGGAGAGGTAATTATAGGAGGATCCATAAGATCCTAGCCCTAATTTCACCTACACATGTATAATTAAGCACATATGCAAATCTAATATGCAAACATACTAAATGAGGGTTCTAAACCTATCAAAATGGAAGTGCTTCCATTTTGAGATGATACATTTAGCCCCCACTTTAGCTTAGATATGATACTATGTGAATACGCAAGCTAAAGTAAGAAAATATCATATAGTATAAAAAAAGGATATAGCCAAGTCCTTAATGCAAAGATCTTGCAAGAAACCATTAGTATCCGCAACCTGCAGCACACGAGGTTAATGAAAATCCAAAGAGCACTTAATTCTTACTATGATGATATTGAGAAGTATATAGAGCCCCTTATGCGCCCCCCTGATTTGGCTTACTAATTCGTGGAAGGTGAAACAGGGTGATAAGGTGATTTCTATACACTCAATATGCAATTTGTTGAAAAAAAGTCCTTTCCTAAACTAGTTAGAAGGGTCCTAAACCTTCCTAAACTGAAATTTAAGAGGTTAGGTATCTTAATCACAATTCCAATGCCTCTAATGACACTGAAAACAGAGCTACCAAACTCAAGTTATGATGAAAAGAATAGATGTTTATCTAAATGCATATAAAGGGAAAATTCAAATTTAACCTAAATAAATTCAAATGAAACCATAGTAAAACCCTAATTTACTGCCTATAAATAAGAGGAAGAGACACTTACCACCTCATTCTTACCATTTACAGAGTTTGGGAAACGAGATACAATGCCAAAGAGAGATGAATTTTGAGCGAGCTGCATGGAGGTTCTGAGGAGTGCCTAGCTAGCAGACAACCTTTGCTCGAGGTAAGTTCCTATTTCTAGTGCCTATGATTGAAAATCTCATGTTTTTACAGGGAAGGTCGAACCTGACCCAACAAGGTCGACCCTGACCCAGTAAGGCCAACCTTGACCCATTAAGGTCGACCTTGACTGGGAAGGTTCTATCCTTCTTGGGGGGCAGGTCAACCCTGACCCACTAAGGTTGACCTTGACCTAATAAGGTCGACCCTGACCCATAAAGGTCGACCTTGAACCAAAAAGGTTGACCTTGACCAAGTCAGGTGGGTACATAAGATGTTTGATGTAGAAGTTCTAATATGATTCATGTTTGTGCTTGAAGGATCCAATCCGTCTTTGAGAGCATCCCTTCAGATGGTTACTACTATCTGTCAGAGGGAGTGTCTTCGAGCTACAATAGGAGGAGATACAGTTATTGAGAGATGTAGGATTGCACTGGGTAGTAGTCCTACCATAGCTGAGTTTCCATCGGTCCATGGTATAAGCCATGATAGAGAGATGGGATGAGGATACATGTTCCTTCCATCTTCCGTCAGGAGAGATCACGATCACACTGGAGGATGTGTACATGATCCTATGACTTCCAGTCCAAGGCGAGCCTATCAGACCGAGAGTACCGCGGGGTCCTCCTTAGATTTTTGTAGATATGGAGTATTGTTTGGGATGAGTACCATAGATGAGGACTCAATCAAATCAGATATCTTTGGAAGCCATACTAGCAGGTCCAACACCTCTGGTATGGAGAGTGATGCTATGTATACTTGCTTTGGTTGTAGTTCCCAACACAAAGGGTACAATACTTTTAGCACCATTTACCCATCTCATACGTAGGATGGAGAGTGATAGGTTCACTATCTCATGGGGCCGCTGCATGTTGGCTCATCTTTATCATGAGCTGAGTCAGTTAGTCAGATACCAGTGGGAGAGTCTTATGGTGTGCACCTTGCTACAGGTTTGGATGTTTGAGCATTACACATGTACATGACCATAGGGTACTCCTGCGATGATAGATGTGAGCACACCGAGAGCCTTTACCGTATACTAGGTATAGATGTGATATGGAGACCTTATTGTCAGATGATAGAGTGGCCGGATACTCAACATTTGTTGAGACACTCACATTAGCATAAGCTGCTAGAAGGTCCTACCAATCATGTCGTGATGCCCTACTACTATGATAGGGTGATGAGACAGTTTGGTTTGATACAGGGGGTCCCTCACATAGTACCTTGGTATGCATATCCGATGAGATACTATTAGAGACCCAGCACCATACGTCGACCGATAGTAGCTAATATTGTGGATAGTGAGACAAATGAGATTGAGGATATAGAGGTAGCCCCTGAGATATCATATGCAGGTGTTAGCAGAGAGTATATTAGATACTAGAGTTTACAGGGGACCCATCCTATCTTCCCTGATGACTACCCCATAGGTGATCCAGGTCCTTCAGAGAGGAACCACAAAGGAGATGACATACCAGTAGGAGAGGAGGAGGATCAGAGAGATGAGGAGGAGCCTCCCTTCAGGGGAGATTCTATGGAGGAGGAGAGAGCCGAGGAAAGAGCAACGGAGATGCCCCCAGGCTGTAGTACAGGGACAGGTGATCTGGAAGTCTATGTTTCTCCCTTGAGATCACAACAACCTCCTTGAGCGCACCCAGAGACACCACCACCGAGGCCTAGATAGAGTGAGCAAGGAGAGATTATTTACTTCATGCCCCCACCATCTAGATCCTTTAGTGATACCCAAGCAGGAGATCCAGGTATGATACAACTTTAGAATGTTTTGAATAAAGATTTTGTTTAGAAGAAGAAATTAAATAAGTTTTACATTTGTATTTTGCAAGGAGCATAGCGGAGTGGAGGAGTTTTGTATCTGAGGTTCTGAAGGATACATGTATATCCTACTGACTTTCAACTAGTGAGAGAGAGTCCCTTATAGGACAAAGGGATCCTAGAAGACATGCAGATATCTTCCTATGTGTACAATGAGAGTTGAGGTTATGCAAGGAGAGAGAAGAGAAACTGATGGCTGACATATAGAGAGCCCAGGAGTGGATCCAGGAGATGAGCATATCAAGGAGTCATACACGGACTACTATTCTGAGATCCTCAGCCTCACACCATAGATCTGAGAGAGCTAGGAGCCACCAACCTTCAAAGCACCGGGATAGAGATTGATAGATATGGTACTTGTGCCACATATATACCAAACTTGGAAAAGTTTATTTATGAAGAAAACTTTGTTTTTGGAACAATTAGTTCTATGGTTGATTACTTTTTACTTTCATCAATGCACAAAACTTAAAATGAAAGAGGAAAGGAAAATATGTATGAATGCATTCTAAGTTACATAACTTATAAAATAATTATTCTATAAGGAACACATACATAAAGAAAGAAATGACAAATTAGGGATAATAATGTTTGAGATGCATGATATTAATAGGTTCCTTAAGAGGAACACCATTCATATCAGAAATTTTATAAGCACCTAAAGTAAAATCCTCAATTACCACAAAGGGTCCAAGCCAATTTGGAATAAATTTTCCTTTCTCACTGAGTAAAGCATTCACATTTCTTTGGTTCTCATATAAGACTAAATCACCTACCAAGAATGACCATTCAATCACTTTGTGATTATATTGTTTTTGGAGTGATTTATGATAGGCCTTAATGTGTTCCAAAGC
>MU225190.1:270866-289233 GCA_018584345.1 Thuja plicata | reverse complement strand
AGCAAAGTTGTCTTTGTTCAACTTGGGCACATCTCGTCTGTTCATCTTGTGATATTTACTTAGGTCTTGAAACCTTCCTTCTAAGCACACAAGCTTTGATACCAATTGTTAGTAATAACTGAGAGGGGCGGGTGAATCAGTGGCCTTAAAAATTTATCCTTTAATCACTAACCACTAATCAAATACATCTCAGATTATTAATATACTACAAGATGCATGCCATGAAATGCTTATAATAATTAACTGTCTATCGATTTTCCTTTTCTGTCCTTATTCTCCTTCATTACCAATAAAAAGTAAAACTATTTACCGATACTCAGTAAATATGCAGAGTATACCAGTCAATCTAGAAATACATATGTGAAATGTAAAATAGTAAAGTAATAAACCATACACACATAACACATGGATTTTAATGTGGAAACCCTGTTAAGGGAAAAACCACTGGGATCGGTATCCCAAATTTTCACTCTTTTGAAGTGAGCCCTATTAGGAGCCAACCCTATTAAAGGTTACAAACACATTATTAGGTGTGACCTTGTTAGAGGATTTTATACATAGAGGTTGTCACTTAGTATCGGGCATCTATTTTCTACCATTTTTGAATCAGCCTCCTTCTTAGACTGTCAATAGGTTTTAGGCAAATCTTGCTAACATCCTTGAATCAGCCTTCTTCTTAGACCGTCAATAGGATTTAGGCAATTTCAATGCTACTTTCATGAATCAACCTTTTTGGAACTCCTTGGGATGTACCTCAATATATAGAAGACTTTTAAGTCCTACTTTGTTAAGATATTTGATGCTTCAATGGTTAAACTGAAACAGTATGACCTGTTTCTAATGCAACTTAAATTGCAAATTTTTAGATTTATTTAAGTATATTACCTCTCTGTTCAATGTATCAATTCAATTCTTTGTGCTCCACACTTTCTGCTTTGTGATGCTGTGCTTTACTGTTCGTCGGTGTCTGTAGAATTCTTTAGCTCTTCTTCAGCTTGGTTGATCAGGGCTGTATGAAGTTCTTCTTCATTGGTTTCTCTTCAGCATCCTCTTTCTATTCACTTCCCTTCCCATGTATGTGATTGCAAAAATGAATTACACTTGTCTCTTATATAGACATGATATTCCTTAATTCTTGATTTTTGATTCTTGGTGTGAAAAACAATCTAGCCAATCTGATTTAAAGCATAAATCCTAATTTATCTCCCAGTTATCTTCTTGCCAACTATACAAATATTATTTAAATCAATTACTTAACTCTGGTCAAATAAAATAAATAAAACAACCAGTTAAGTCTATCCTTAAGCTCTACCAACTAGATATTTCATCACTTTCTGAACTCTCTATTTTGTTGGTCAACTCTGCAGTTAGTCTTCGGTGATAACTGCCAGTTCTATCGGTGTGACTCCAGTCAGCTTCGGGATCTTCGTCTGTTGAGCATCATTGGATTTTTCTCATCAGGAAACTCTATTTTCCGCTCGTCGGTATCACCATGATTTTTCTTCATTGGGAAATACTATCTTCTACTCATCGGGTATCACTGTGACTTTTTCTTTGCCTTTACCGATGGTGTGCACTCCGTCGGTGTTGTCTGTCACTTAGTGAATACTTGACTTTTATGCATTGCTAAAAGCATAATCTCTGTTCCATTTATTCTTTGAAGTCTTTGGAATTATGTACATGACCATACAGATGATATCTAGTTGACATCAATGAAAATACAAACCATTTAACTGATTTAATGCCTTGCATCATCTTCAACTTAACATTATCAAACATTCAATAAGTTACACGTCATCAGGGCCTTAAATATATAGCCAATTTTAACTGCCGAAGAAGAATCTAGAAATCAAACCCTAAAGTTTGAGGCCAACCAACCCTAAGATATTATTATTACATTAGATTAGGCCCAAACAACTTCAGAACCCAAAAATAAATTTTGAAGAAACTTAATCATTTTCAAGTTCAGGTAGCGCAACTTTCGGAGACCATAACTCATCAACCGTTGACTCGGTGGGCCCTCGTAATCCAATTTTGGAAATGCCACAAAGTGCTCTACAATGCCTGACATGGGCTTGCCCAGTTAGCCAAGGTTTTGACCCCAATCAGAGCCTCTAAAGCCTTCAAAACTGAGTTCAAAGTTTTTGTACCCTGCTACCAATACCAAAAATATCCAATATCTACAAAACTAGATTTGATCTGGCAATGAAACTTTACTGGCAGGCTAATACAATCAAAGTGAACCTCTAGGGAAGAAAATATAACATTCTGAGCTCAAACGAAAATCTTACTAAAAATAGTAACTTTCCAGAAATAGTAACTCTGCACAAAATAACCCTTATTGAAAAGAAATAAGAAAATATTTTTGGGTGATGCAAGATTGCTCTTACACCCAGGATGCTCCTACATCGGACACCTGGGGTAAGGTGATGCAAGATTGCTCTTACATCAGACACCTGGGGTAAGTTGACTAACCTTGATTTTCTAATTTTTCATTGTCACTTAAGGCCATAGCTTAGTATACCATGATCCTGCACATACCCTTTTTGAATACAAATGATGCACCAAAATCTAGGCTTCATATACTATCTAGGATTAAAATAAATTTTAATTTCATAAAATCTTAACCAAGTTATGGTGGTTAGCTACACCACATTTTTTTCTATTTAAAACATTCTAGTAAAAACTTCATAACTAATTATTCACTTGGATAAAAATTGTAAAACAATATGTGGTGCATCCAATACGTGTCCTCTACTTATATTTAAAGTTCCAAAAAAAAATATAGTCTTAATTGACAGTGGTAGCTTAGATAATAGTCTTGGAAGAGATGTTAAACAAGATGAAGTTGTAGAGATTCACATATACTAAGCCCTATCAAATAGCATGGATTTGGGATGATACTAAGGTCTTGGTAAGTGAACAATGTTTGGTGAAATTTAAGATTGGATCTTTTCATGATGAGGTTTTGTGTGATAATATGCTTATGGATGTATGTCATATCTTGTTGGGTAGACCATGAAAATATGATAGACAAGCATTGCATGATGGTAGAAAGAACATTTACACTATTGTAGAAAATGGGATGAGACCAACCTTGTAACCTTTGGAAGATCCCCTTAGGACTGAAGTTTGTACAAGTGCTAGAATTTTCTTGGTTGATGGAAGGAAATTATTGGATGGGATGAGACATGAGAATGTGTGTTTTTCTCTAGTTCCTAAAAAGATTGAAGATCTAAAACTTGAAGAAGAACCATGGGAGGAAGTAAAGAAATTGTTGATAGAATACAAGGATATAATTTTAGATAATGTACCAGATGGATTACCACCTACGATAAGTATTAGTCATTGTATGGACCTGATTCCCGAAGCTAGTTTTCCTAATAAAGAAGCACACCGAATGACATCGACAGAGAATGAGGAGCTAAAGAAAAAAGTGCAAGAATTATTGAAGAAAGGTTTGACCAGAGAAAGTTTGAGACCTTTCACAGTGCCTGTAGTATTAACACCCAAGAAGGATGGACAATGGAGAATGTTTACTGATTCTAGTGCTATATACAATGTCACCGTAAAGTACCAATTTCCCTTTCCTATAATGGATGACATCATGGATTGTTTGAGTGGAGCTAGATATTTCACAAAGATAGAATTGAAGAGTAGATATCATCAGATCAAAATCAGAGAAGGAGATGAGTGGAAGATTGCATTCAAGAGAAATGAAGGACTGTATCAGTGGTTGGTAATACTTTTTGGACTGATTAATACACTGAGTACTTTCATGAGATTGGTGAATGAGGTATTGAAGAAATTCTTGGCTAAGTTTGTTATTGTGTATTTAGATGACATTCTGATTTTCAGTAGAACAAAAGAGGAACATTTGTTGCATTTGAGACAAGTTATTGATCAATATCAAGAAGTGTAGTTTCATGAAGGAACAATTGATATACTTAAGATTTGTGATATCTGTGGATTGGTTGACAATAGGACCTGAGAAATTTAGAGCAATTGTTGAATGACCTACACCAAAAAATGTTGGAGAGGTTAGACCATTTCATGGATTGGCTAGTTTCTATTTATAGTTCATTAGAAATTTTAGTTCAATTTGCAGCCCTATGACTAAGACAATGAGAAAAGATCAAAAGGATTTAAAATGGACATTTGGATAAAATAGAATTTTTTGAGTTGTTAAAACAAAAGGTGACTGAACAACCGTTAGTCCTACCTAATTTTAGTAAAGTATTTCAAGTAGACTATAATGCAAGTTGGAATGCAATTGGAGCAGCATTGTGTCAAGAAGGAAGACTTGTTGCTTATTTGAGTGAGAAGTTGAATGATGAAAGGAAACAATATTCAATGTATAATCATGAGTTCTAAGCCATAATTCAAGTCTTGAAGAATTGGAGAATATACTTGTTACCTAAAGAGTTTGTGTTGTAAACCAGTCACCAAGCTTTGTAGTATTTGAATAGTTCAGTTAAGTCGAATAAGTGACATATAAGATGAGTAGTGTTCTTGCAGAGTTATACCTTTGTTTTGAAGCATAGGAGTGGGAATTCAAGTAAGGTTGTTAATGCTTTGAGTAGGAGAATAAATTTTCTGACAGAGATGAGAGTTGAAGTTTTAGGATTTGATGAATTGAAGATTTTGTATGAGGAAGAACCCATTTTTACCGAACCTTGGAAAGCTTGCAAAGACGCCATTGTTGTTGAAAAAAGTAAGTGGCTATATTATTTCATTCAAGATGGAATGTTTTTCAAAGGAACTCAATTGTGCAAGCCTAGGAGCTCTATGAGAGAGAATCTGATAAAAGAAAAGCATAGTGGAGGCTTAGAAGGATACTCTGGCATTGATAAGAAAGTGACTTTGGTAAGTGAATAAATTTTGGCCTCAAATTAATATGGATGTTAGGATGTTTGTTCAAAGTTGTAGAGTTTTTCAACTTGCAAAAGGAAGTAGTCAGAATACTGGATTGTATAAGCCTTTAATAGTACCAGACAGACCTTGGGAAGACATGAGCATGGATTTCATACTAGGATTTCCTAAGAAACAAAGAGGGAATGATTCTATATTTGTGATTGTGGATATATTTTCTAAAATGACACATTTCATACCTCGTATGAAGACAAGGGACACAGTACATGTAGCAAATCTATTTTTCAAAGAGGTTGTCAGATTGCATAGATTTCCTCGAAGCAATAATTTAGAGAGAGATACTAAGTATTTTTGGTTACTTTTGGAGGGTACTTTGGAAGAAGATGAATACATATTTGAAGTTAAATTCTACTTTTCACCCACAGACAAATGTATAGATAGAGGTAGTGAACCGAAGTTTGGAAAACTTGTTGAGAGTTTGGTTGGATAAAAGGCTAAAAGTTGGGATTTGATACTTTCTCAAGAAGAGTTTGCATACAAAAATTTAGTCAGCCGAAGTATAGAGAAAATACATTTTGAGATCATTATAGGCATGAAACCTAAAGGTGTATCAAAATTAAGGGATATCAGTCATGATGGTAAAAGGAGTGCATAAGTAGAGAAATTTGCAGAACACGTGAAGTCATTGCATAATCAGGTGAAGAAATACTTGCAAGATATGAACCAAAAATACAAGGAGAAAGAAGATGAGAAGAGGAGGCATAAAGAATTTAAAGTTGGGGATGAGGTAGAATCTACTGATACCAATAGATCAGATTTGGTGTAGCAGTTTTCGTACAAGCAATTGGATGAGATTGAAGACATTTTAGATAGCAAAGTTGGTAGAAGCACACATGGAAGACAATAAAAAGTATATCTCGTGAAGTGGAAAGGTAGACCAACTGAAGAATCATCATGCATTTTTCAGGCTAAGGTAGAGCATCTTGGTTTTCCTCTACCCCATCAAAGTGAGAGGATCACTTTTAATCAACACAGGTGTCTGATGAAGGAGCATCCTTGGGTTCTTGGCAATATTGAATCAACCAAAAACATTTTGTTTTCAGTTTGTTCATGTTCAATTCAGTTCCATGTTTGGTTTGGAATCCTTCTATGTTAGATCATTTTCCATTACGAACCTCGTGGAACATTCCTGGCATCATGTTTAATCTTCCTTTGGGTCCGCACCTCGATCTATTTCTTCATTGGTGGTGGAATTCTTCATGATTTGGGTCCTGACCTATTCTGCACTTTACATTTTCCTATCTTTGAGATTGTGATAGATCTTGGCCAACTTAGTTGTGTTGCGAACCTATATATATATATATATATATATATATATATATAGGTAATTTTCCTTTAGTTAGTGGTCGAGCATCAATAGTTTAATAGATCCACCTAAAGGGATAGAATATAGATTTTGATATGTAATTAGGCCTATGTGCCTATTTTGTACGTCTGCATGTTGTTGGCCAATTGTAATTGAATGTCTGATATTGTGAACGTGTAATATGGCTTTCTCTCTATTCCTTGTTGTTGTTTCTATTGTGTAACTCTTGCTGCACAACTTGGACAATCTTCTTTGAGGACCCTCCAGTGATGGTCCCACTATAAGTTTCTTCATGTCTACCAAATTATTCTCTATCCTTACAACTAGATCATATACATCTCTTAGCATTTGGCATCCAAGAGACCATATCATTATGACTATATCTGAATCAAAGGATTTAAGGTAGAATGAAATAGCCATTCCTATTGGGGGTTGGGCCACCATCTGGATCATTTGCCAGGTTTTATGAAATTTAGCATTCAAATAAGTATTGACCTTGTGTGAGGCTCTCTTGATTGCAATTAGCTATTGTAGAAGAGATTATCGACTACCATTCAAACTCACTAAATCTATCAAAGACACTATCATTCAATTGATCCCATGTGGAAATTGAATTAGGTGGCGAAGATCATTACCAATCAAGAACTTTCCCCTTAAAAGATGTGGTAAGAAACCTCAGGGATAGATTATGTACGGTGACATGTTGCAGACATCAACCACATTTTGCAAGTGTTCTACATGAGTTTTGAAATCTTGTCCAATAAACATGGGAGTGCTTTTAGTGCACATTCATTGGAATGAGATCCTCCACACACACACACATGTATATACATACATACATAGACACATACATACGTACACACACATGTATGCATGTATGCATATGTATACATATGTGTGTGTGTGTATATATATGTGTGTGTGTATGTATATGTATACGTATACATATATGTATGTATATACATATATACACATGTATATGCACATATGTATATGTATATATGTATGTATGTATATACACACACATACATGTCCATACATATGTATGTATGTATTGGAGGGATAAGTGTTCACTACCTATATTCCATGGTACAAATTTCCTTGGTGCCCTTGGGGTTAGCTATATATGCTTGAGCTACATTAGATCCATCTGCTCTTTGTTGGACAACCATTATCATAGGAAGTAACAAAAGATTTGGGTTGAGTCATACAACCCAACTTCTAATCAAGAAGTGGATGGATCCCATTGACCTTGCTAGAAAAAAACTATTGATCTATAAAGCATACACTTAAAGAATAGTTTGAAATTTTTAAAGACAATCTCCCAACAACTTTAATTAAAATCAAAACCTTTTATGACACCTATTCAAATTACAATTCATTTTAATACATAATATATTCAAACCCACTTCATTTACAATTCTTAAACTTCAAATCACACTTTACATATAACAATGCCCCCCCCCCACACCAAGCTTTAATTAAGCTTTAATAAAATCCAAATATTTTTTTTTATCTCACATCTATTCCAGTTACGATCCATTTCGATACATGAAACTCTTATCCACTTCATTTTCAACTCTGAAAATTCAAATCACACGTTACACATAACCATGTCCAAAAACTTTAATTAGACCTTAATAAAATCCAAAAACTTTAATTAGACCTTAATAAAATCAAAACCTTTTTCTCACACTAAATCCAGTTACAATCTTCTTCACTGTTGTAGTCATTGAATTTTCTTTAAAATGTAAAGCCTTCTTCTCAGGGGAAAGCTCATGTGCAGTACGACAATATTCGAGCAGT
The DNA here is from genome assembly GCA_018584345.1 of Thuja plicata. NCBI lineage: Eukaryota > Viridiplantae > Streptophyta > Pinopsida > Cupressales > Cupressaceae > Thuja > Thuja plicata. The sequence goes on along the minus strand of MU225190.1, from coordinate 281,189 downwards.
ACGCATGTTTTATGAATTAAATGAAAACTATTCTTACATCCTTCTCACACATTCCCAGAATATTTGTAAAACCACTTTCCTACTCAATCCACCTTTGTAGTTCACTTTCGGCATTCCTGTTAAGAAATCTACTATGCTTACATGCTAAGCTTTGGTTTTTCTGTTTTCTTCTTGTTGAAGTCAATCGTATTGAAAACCAAATGCTATAATATTGGACTGTTGGGAAACAATTGTTTTATTTTTCATCCAGGCAAGAGCAATCTATGATGGAGCAGCCTCCATTTTCCACAACCACCGTTGATGAATTACAAAGGATGATAGAAAGAGAAAATCTTGCTGAGGTAAAATTTGCTTTCTTTGGGTATGTTATAATGTTTAATGTTTATTCAATTCTTTGAATTTATCTGGAATAGTATTGGTATTCGGTTGTGCTTTCAATGTACTATAATTGCAGTACAGTGAAGAGGTGGAGCGGTTTCAAGTCAATTCAGAGCTGGTTTGAAAAGACTTATGCTACCCACAATTTTATAAATTTTAGAAAGTATTTGACACAATTTTATACATTTTAAAAGTTTAGATTTGATTTTAGGTTATCTGTTCTTTTTTATTTGGACCAAATTTAAGCCTTTTCTATTTCTTTTCTACGTATTATTTCTTTTCTATTTGGGCGAAATTTAAGCGTTTTCTATTTAAATAGAATTTAAGTCTTTTCTATTTAGGTTGAACTTAAAGTTGTGAAAATAAACTTTGTTCATATTCATATTATAGATTAAATCTATGTATCCAATCCAGATTTTTAAATGTTTTAAAGATGTCTCCCATTCTATTAGCTCTGATTTGGTGACTTGTGAATTGTATGCTATAGTATTGTATAAAGGGAAAACCTTAATCTACTTTTAGACACCATTCATCAATTAGCTTTTATTTGACTACTTCTGCCCTCATTTAGAAAGAACCATCAGATTATACCAAAATTTTCATCTAATGATAGATTGAAGCATTCTTATAGCTTAGTAAGTTCGCATAAGTGTTCATAAACAACATTTACTTTTAAGATATAAAATATAAATAAGTCGATTCCATGTAGAACTATGCAGTCCATTTAATATCTATTATTGATCTATATAACTACAAGTTTCATAATGTTCATAAAATTATAAAATAAATATATTGAATTAAGATAATTTATGAGACATAAATAAAATAATGTATATAAATACAAGTAAAATTTAAACACAAATTTTTAAAATAAAAAAGAAAAGAAAAGATAGAACTTACAAAAGATAAGTATTTTCATGGATAAGTAGGAGGTACTCTTTAACGCTTGAATTTATGATTTTGATTGTGCATGTTTTTTAGCATACACAATCAAAACTAGAATTCAAGCTTAAAATTCAAATGGATTAAGGAAATCTGATCAATTTAGGAGGTACTCTTGTTTTTGGGCAATATGTCAAATTATAATGTTTCATAGGTATTTAGTGCATATCTTACATGAGACCAAAGCAAAAGTTTTCCAAATACATTAGTAATCAAGACAATTTTTCTAGAATCCAAACAAGCAAACCACACCCCATTAGTTTCCTGAATGCACACACAATCTATGGAAAATGAGCAATCACCAAATCATGAATAGCTTTTTGATTTAGTGCATCATTTTTGAGCTAGACTATATTGACCTATATTTCATCACACTAATTCATTAACAATATGATTTTCATATATTCTTTAACAACAAAAACTAATCATTATAAAGAACCTAAATTTGATGGTTGTAGAGAGAGCAAATTTTCACATTATAATCATCCAAAAAAATACTTTAACAAATTTAAGTAAACAATTATTATCATTAATCATGTTCTTTAGTGTCTTGAAGGGTAAAATGTACTCATTTCAAAATGTGGAGGGATACGTGCTTAAAAAGTTCTAATAATTATGCGCAAATCTCCGAGTACTTGTTCAGAAATTGCCAATACTTGTGTAAAAATGTTCACAAAATGCACCGAAGACAAAAAAAAAGATTAAGCTCTTCTTTTTTTTTTCAAATTTGAAAAAGCACAGTGATTTTTTTGCAAATCATCTCTTAATATTCTCTTAATAGAATTAAGTTTTTCATAAACCACATATATATATATATAACCATTTTTAAGATGAACTGTATGCTTTTTGAATACCATTAAAAAAATACATAGTAAAGATTTGAATACCTCATCCTTTCACCTTACACTTCACGTTTCTAGTTCTGATTCTGTCCTCACATTCGTAAAAAAGCTGCATAGTAGAATTTCCACTCACCCGCTCTGACAGTAGACATGTGTCATGTTACGTCTGCCACTACCTCAAATCCTAAATTCGACTCTATTGAATATTTTTTCGTACTTCACGATCCTGATCAGGAGATTTTATGTGAAAATTGCCCAAAAAAAATAAATTCATTAATGAACTCTGAACTGCACCCCTATCGTCATTCGTAAACGGTGAACAAGATGACAGAAATGAAGCCTCAAAACCCTTACTTGTGCACAGACAAGAAGTTTCAAAACCCTATCAAAAACATGTTTTTTTCTACTGCAACATTCAAAGAATTTTCGGTAGTCTCGCCTGGCAGAATTTAAAGAAATAAAAAGATATTAACAGCTATGAGCACAAATTAGATTAGGTGAAATTTTTTAAAGGATTATGGCGAAGAACATATAAAAGGATACTAGCCATTAAAAGGAAAGCAAGAGTGTAAATTGTACATTTGAAAAGCTGAAAAAAGTAAAAGTAGGTGATGCAAGAATCTCTAAAGCTGGGAAATGCAAGTTCACTTCAATTGGAAAGAAAATAAAACATGACAGAAACTTTAATGATAAACAGTTGGGAAAGATATGCCAAGATTCTTTCAACCCATGTAATTGATTGGTTTAGATTGTTTTTTTTTTTTTTAAACAGGGGTATCCCCGCGACCTAGCCCAGCGACCAGCAGCCCATAGCTTGGGTACCTGTGCAAGCTAGGACGAAACTAATCCCCCCTGGGTGAGACAGCAGGCTCAAACTCTGGTCCCACCACTGGTCCCACCAGGTAAATCCGGAGGGAGTTTTGAACCCGAGACCATGGGGGTAACCCACAACCTCAAGCCTCCACTCCCCACCGTTTGAAATCAGTCAATTGGAAAAGTGACTCTGGTTTCAGATGAGCAACTTTAGAAAGTCAATGTTTGTTTGGATGGGTTGTTTAAAACTTTATACTATCCAAATACAACTTTTTTTTTAATGGGTAATGGATCTAACTTGAAATTTAATTATTATTATTTGTTAAGATTAAGTAGACTCTAATCCAAGACCTCCTAGATTAGAGGCTCACAACTTTATGGTTGTACTGTAAGGTTGTTGCCTAATACCACTCCTTTTTATTAAGTCCCTCCAAATAATTAAATTTATATTAGAACAAGTGCCACATAGTGGCCTGCACTTGCCGTAATTAATTATAATTCTAATTATAATTTTCATTTTCTTATAAATATTATGTATATTTTAATTAATACCTATTGAATAAAAATAAATATATGTAATGACTAACTATTAGTTGATTTAATATTGTTATTTAGATGTAATTAAAATGTTAAAAATATTGTTATGTTCTTTTTATAGTATAATGTTTAGTTAGGACAAATTGGAATGTTGTATATAAATATTTATTACAGAGGAAAAATAATTAAATTAATTCATTAACATGCTAGATTTGGTAGTTCTAAATTATTCGTGCACAACTCAATGCAATCTACGGCAAGTACAATAAAGAGAGAAAATATCTAGTATTTATATTTTCTCAACAGTTTGTGGTAGAATATTGTGCAAAATTTTCTCATCAACATTTCTTGATGTTGATAAAAAATTTTGCACAAGAATTCTGCATCCCCATGATTCTGGAGTACCATCCAAACCTGAGCGTCTTGTGTAACTATTTTTCAGCTAAATGATGGATTGGAGTCTTGAGTGCCATCCAAAACTTACTAAAAAACTCTCACACAGTATATCTAGTATAAAAACTGATTAAAAAAATCACACATTTATTTCTCAACTTGATGATGGATATCCCAAAATGCCATCCTAAAACTTAATAAAAAAAGTTCTCCCACAAACTCTTATATTAATCTTAGTGAATTATGTAAATATCATAACTTTGATTGATGTTATCATTTATACTTAAAAAATAATCCAACTTGCTCTCTTGACATAAGATACCTTAAGTTCATACTTTGAGTGGGATAACTCATTGGGCAGTCCAAATTTTGCACATAGTTTCCTAATCTTGTTTGTGCTTTGAGAGCAGCAATTTGGTGATATTAATTGTAACTTGCAGACTTTATTCTTGTATAGTAATTCAGCATAGCTCTACATTAACATGAGACGGAAATGGTTTTCTTTGTTTGCAGAGGCAACCCACGGTAGAGAGGAGGCTAATGCATTATTCAAGCTTTCAAAGCATTCTGTTAGTTGGAGAAGGCAATTTCTCATTTTCTTCAGCTTTGGCTACTGCATTTGAATCTGCAGAAAACATCGTAGCCTCCTCACTTGATAGCAAAGGTATCATTCAGAGCTTGGAAATAAATATATAAAATAATGCTCTATTCTATTCTTCGTATTCACAATTTTTTCTTTTTCACTCTCCTTTTCAATGTTGTGAAAGCAGAGAAAGTTTTGAGGGTTTATGATACAGCACGTAGTTCAATTTGGAACTTGGAAAGTCGTGGAGCATTGGTACTGCATGGGGTGGATGCAACCAAACTGCACCAAATTGGAAGATTAAGCGCGAGCAGGTTTGATAGAATTGTTTTCAATCTCCCTCATGCGGGCTATTTTGGCGGCGGGGAATGCAGTAAAGAAGCCATCAAGAAGAACAATGTGTTGATAAGTATGTTTTTCAAAAGTGCTACCAATCTGTTGAGCATTGATGGAGAAATACATGTCACTAACAAAGTGGGGCCACCCTACATAAAATGGAATTTAGAAGGGGAAGCAGAAAAGTATGATCTATATTTAAAGGAGTCTGTTAGTTTTCAGAGAACGGATTATCCTGGTTATATGAATAAAAGGGGAAGTGGAACAAAGATCAACAGAACCTTCCGTCTGAGAGAGTGTAGAACTTACATGTTCTCGGCTCTCTGAGTGGCATGCACCTGCTGTGTATGCCATTTCCCCTTATATCTGTTTTATCATGCAAAGGCATGGACTGACTTTTTTTATGTTAAGGATTGCTATCAAGGGTGCACTATTTTGATTGTAATTTTGTGTTGTTGATGGTTTTAGAATTTGTAAATTTATTATTCAATATTTTGGTTCATTTTTGTGTTTGCAACCTTTATCTTTATGCTACAAAATGAATGGACATATGACACTCAATCAATAGGATCCATTAAGGTTAGTGCTAGAAGAGAAATCATAAGAGTTGCGAATAATACACACTATAAACTATAGTACATATCACTTTGGCATGAATTAAACTATTATTTACTTCTTTCCACCAAAGAAGTAGAAAATTATCATCAACTAAGTGGGTGAGAAAGATTTAGCATGTTTAAATGTGCATTTGTGTTACCACTAAATGTGTTTCTCTTATGTGTCAAAAGAATATGCATCATTAAATAAAGAATCAAAGAATAAACAGTAATTAACAATATCATCAATCATTGTGTTCCTCTCTCTCTCTCTCTATATATATATATATATATATATATCTATCTATCTATCTATATATTGAGTCCCTCAAAAGTGGGGTTCTCATTGCTAAATATATATCATTAATTGAGCCCCTCAAAAGTGGGGGTTCTCAAGTTTACAAGCTAGAACATGCATATTCTACATTACTAGGATCTTTAAAGAAAGACGAAGTAAGACCTAAACAAGTAAGAAAATTCATAAATGAACAAGGGAAGATGTCATTTGATGCATACATAATATGTTGAATAAGTGTATAATCATTGCATGTTGGAAGATCTAGTAGTTTCATGAAATAAGGACTCTAAGAGACCGTTGATATGAATCAATGCAATAAATGTATTTTTTAAGCATATAAAGACACTATTATAAGTAAATACAAATATTATTTATTCAAATTATAAATTATATTGTGGGAAAGATAGGTGTTGTAATGATATTTTTTTGCTTTTGCTATGAAATATGCAATGTTGATCATGTGAAAATTTAATAAGTAATGTTGATTTTGGTCACTTTTGGCATCCCACCTCCAAGGTGAAGAGGTCATAAACATGATGAATCAACACCTCTATACAAGACACACACTCGTCTATAGAAAACAATTAGATATAAAAGCATTAACAAAGAGAACATCAAAATTGAATTCTTAATATGCATTGATAGAAGCTTAAGAAAACATTTGTGAAAATACTTGATAAATGACATAAAAGAAAACTTGAAATTTGGATCAATTAATTTAATAATAATTTACACACAAAAAAATAGAAATAAAATCTTTAAAAAAAGAAGGAAAGATGTTTGTGGAGCCACATTGTGTTTTTGGCTGGAAACACTTAATTGCTTAAATATAAGCACAAAATGTACTTAAGCAACATCATGGGAGCATGAGGTAAGGAATGATATAATATAAATGCCTTATAGCTTAACAAATTGATTATGCACTAATTTGTATTAGATCTCTACATATAAATTTTTTTTATTTTTTTTATGAATAAAGGCCTTTACTATTATCATGTAAAATTAAATCTATATTATTAAAATTTAATGAAAATAATGTCATTTACAATAAAAATGATGCATAGTCATAGTAAGAGGGTAAAAATGATATTATTATTTAGTTTAACACTAATACAATCATAATAATAGTTTTATTTCTAAAAAATAGGGTCATAATTCTAGTAACAAGTTAATAGAATGATACTAGTTTATAATGTCATAGTATGATATCTTAAGTTGTGTTTTTCTTGCCATCAAGGTTCAAATCCTATTGGAGAGTTTATATTAGAAATGAGATTCTTTTTAGTGAAAAATAGTGAAGAAAGTAATACACAAGCCCTTCACCTCCTCCTCGAATGCCCCACCTGGAAACCCCAAAAAATGTTTATATTTTTACTTTAAAAAAGTTAAAAGAATTAATAGAATAACACACATAACCTCCACCTCCTCATCCACCCCCTCCACCTCAAAATCCCACACCTCCACCACTAGATCTGAGGAGGCTAACTTGCCAGCCAAGATCAATGGAGCATAGACTCACATGTTGAGAAAAATTACAAGAAATATATTTATTAATAATATTATATTTAAATGCTAGTAGTATTATGGTGTGATGCTTAAGTTGTGGGGGTGTTGTTCTTCTCATCAAGATTCCAACCCATTAAGATAAAGCCCACATAAATAAAATAATGTATATAAATACAAGTAAAAGCCATTTAAAAAAAAAAAAATCAAATCAAAATTAAAAGAATGGAGTTGAATAAGCATCTTGGAAGGATATCTTTCTACATTTATAGATGTATTTTTATAAAAAAAATTTTTTTTGGGTAAAAGTGGTAAATATACCACCGAATTATAATTTATTATTTTTTTATTATTAACCTAGTTCAAAGAGCATCGGTAGGAAAGAACCAAGCAAAGAAAACCTCTGGTCTTTCTCTAAAACATAAAAAAATAGGTCAAATGGACCACAAAAGAATTCAAAGTTAAAACCAAACCAATTATTGCCCCACAATGTTACAGAAAAATATCCCCTCACCCCGAACCCAAAAATAGAAAATCAAGGACCCACAGACCCTATGGGCATTACAAATAAATTGTCCCAAGACCCAACAATCCCAAATAAACCAAAGGAAGGCCTTCCACAGACTCTCCAAGTATTCGTACGTAGACAGAAGTAGAGAAGGCACTTCCATATCCTCACATCAAAGAGAAAGGGGGACAAGAAGAAGGGGACCCAAGGGATGCAGACGTTGTTGCAGAAGAAAGTTGTCTCTCATCCATCTACTGAAGGTAAAAAATTGATCGTCCATACATAGTGCAAGAATCTAAAGTGGGTTGCACAGCCAGTACGATGCACCTACACAAAGAGAAACTCTACCTTTGGCTAAAATCCATATTAGTACTAGTGATATAGAAAAATTGAAATTCATGAAGCAGGAATATAATCTGAAACACACAAGAACAATTAAGAATATTATAAATCAACATGGTAAGTTAGTCTCAAATAGCAGTATCAAGATTATACAAAATGTGACAAAGAATTCATATCCACTTCCTGAAGTGAGAATGAGTCATCAATCACCTTATTTGCCAAAAAATCAGCAACCACATTTGTCTCTCCGAAACAATGTTTAAGCTCAAAGGATTGAAAAGATGTTAATATTTTGAGGAACAAATCCATTATGTATCTTAGTTTGCATGAGGAAGTCTTTCTAGAGGTGATTATATTATAGGTCACCATTGAGTGCTCCTCAATTATGATCTTAGATATCTTCATGGAGATAGCAATAGAAAGACCAAAGAGAAGAGATTTCATCTCTGCTACATTGTTGGAGTCTGGGGGAATCTTTTTGCAAGCTGCTCTAATAATATTCCCCTCAAAATTTCTAAAAATAATCCCCACTCCTGAAATGCCTAGATTTTCTCTAGAGGTGCCATCATAATTCAGTTTAACAAAACCAGAAGGAGGAGTAGACCAAGTAGCATTAAGGTGAGAGGAGAAAGATGAGCAAGAATCTCGACATCCATGAGGAGGAAGGGACTGAAGAAGAGGCCAATTGTCATGAATAAAAAAATCCCAGCTAGTAAAATTCTTAGTTCTTGATCAATTTAACCTGATATGTAAGAATCACTTCAAATATAGACTTCTCTATTTTTCCAATGAGCTTGATCCATGAAGTAGATTTGCCTCTAAATACTCTTTCATTTCTCTAAAGTGAAATATTCCAAATGTCTATAGAGGGGCTCACCTCCTAGAGAGGTGCAAATGTGGAAGATTTGTGCAAAAGAGGCCAGGCTTTGAAGTGATCACAAAGATTAGGGCCAATAGTTGTACACCACCCCAACCTGTGAATAAGCCAATACCAACAATCAAGAGAAAAGGGGCAGCAAAGAAATAAATGATTAGAAGTTTCCATACAGTATCCACATAAAGTACAGGAAAAAACAACGGTAATCCCCAATCTATCAAACCTGGCCCCACTGAGGACCCTATCCTGGATGGCCAACTAGGCAAAGATCCCTGCCTTAGTAAGACATGAAGATCCACATAAAAGTCTAATAGGCTAAGAGTCAGAAGATTGAAGATGGAAATTTGAATCATAATCGGCCTTAACCGTGTATTGGCCAGAAGGGGAACCTAACCAAATAATTTCATCCTCAAGAGGAGAGAATAAAATAGGTCTAGAGATAAGTTCTTTATGAAGTTCTGCTACCAAATTTGAAAAATCAAATAGGACAGAAAGATCTTTCCACATTGCAAGACCATCTTGAATATCTAAATAATGAAAAACCTGGTGACCCCAAATTTGTTTACGATGAGAATCTAAGGGTTTCCACTACCAGATTTTAGATAAAGGTGTGTTCCCATTTCATGAGTCCTCCCAGAATTGCGGGTGATCCCACAATACTGTGTCCCACTTTTTGGCCAACTTTGACACTAAAACGAACATTCTGAAAAAAAAAACTTCACTTTTGGACATCTATTGCTGTAAAAAAATTAAGAATTTTAAGATGATGTAAACTAGTGAGTTTTATCATTTTATTTCTAATTTATAAATATATATTTTAAAAAAAAATCAGAATTTATTTGTATCCATTTTTCTTTCTCCTTTAAATATCATTTGTTTGAAAAATCAGCACTTTTTAGGAGTGACACTCACTTGGATCGACATAAATTTTTTAATAAATTGATAAGAATGCAGTTATTTTGAAGTTAGGTTTGTAACACCAATATCTAGATAATCCAATTGGTATCATTCAATTTGGTTGAATATTATATAGTTTATTGAGCTATGAAGTGATATTAACTATAATTTGGACACAGGTTCACTTGGATCGCTCTAACTCTATCTGTATATATCAAAATTAATTTTTTATTTTTTTGATAGAAAGATAACATAAATACCTATTTCCTAGACATTTTTCATAATTTGTTTTCCTAATTTACAATTTTTCTAGAAGCGTCAAACTAAGAAGTTGCTAAATGGTCAGACAACCTATGTTTAGTAAAGCTTTGAAAGAAAAGTCATATTAAACTAACTCTCTCTCTCTCTCTCTCTCTCTCTCTCTCTCTCTCTCTATATATATATATATATATATATATATATATATATATATATATAT
>MU225190.1:255903-270816 GCA_018584345.1 Thuja plicata | reverse complement strand
AAACTCTCTCTCTCTCTCTCTCTCTCTCTCTCTCTCTCTCTCTCTCTATATATATATATATATATATATATATATATATATATATATATATCATAATTTTTGGAAATCTTTCTTTGAGTAATATCATCATGTATTTGGGTTTGTCAAATGAATTTATTTGATCCCATAAAAATTTAATGTCAAAGTGTTTTTTTGTCGGCATTTTGATGGGTGCAAAGGAGACTCGATTATAGGTGTGAGTGAGGAGTAGAGAGATTGTACCAAAGAGATTTTGATTCAAGGGACTTTTATCTAACCATTTTGATTTTACTCCTTCAAATGGGAGCTCCCAAGGCTTAAATCATCATATTTCCTAAAAATGTGCAATTTCAGCAAAAATCAGGATCTTCAAAAAAGTGGGACACACTATTGTGCGACCACCCCACACTTTTGACCCATCATCTATTAACCAAGAGAGGGAGGGCGGGATGAGATCTTGACAAGAAAATATGAAATTCCACATGTCAGACCCCCGAGGTAAAACTGAAGTTGTAAACATTCTTTCCCTTTCATCAGAGTCTAGGTACTTTGATCTCATTAATCTATCCCATTTAGAATTTAGGTTTTTGTATAATTTCCAAAGCAATTTAGAACCCAATGCTTTATTCTGTAAATGTCGATCCCTAACTCCAGCACCCTGGATGGATTTAGGAGTAGAGACCTTACTCCAAGAAAGAAGGGGTAACTTTGATCTCATTAATCTAGCCCATTTAGAATTCTGGTTTTGTTATAATTTCCAAAGCAATTTAGAACCCAATGCTTTATTCTGTAAATGTAGATCCCTAACTCCAGCACCCTAGATGGATTTAGGAGTAGAGGCCTTACTCCAAGCAAGAAGGGGTAATTTTTTTTTTCAATTACATTATCAACCAAAAGAAAGTCCCTTAAGATGGACTGTAGTTCTTTAATTGAACGCTTGGGCATCTTTAGGACTGACATAAGATAAATTGGGATGGAATTTAAGACAAATTTAATCATCAGTAACTTGCCAGATAAGGTCAGCCATTTATTCTTCCATGACAAAATCCATTGAGAAATTGCAGAAATAATCTTATCCCAGAAATAATGTTTTTCTGAGCCAGAATAGAAGGGGACTCCAAGATATCAGCAAGGAAACTCCCCCAAAGAGAAGCCCCAAATTTTAGAAAGACTATTTTGAACTAAAGGGCTAATATTTAAGAGCAAAATTTTTGATTTTTCTGGATTAATTAATTGCCCAGATGCCATGGAATAATCATCAATTATTTGTTTAATAACTTGAGCTTCCATGATGGTGGCTTCTCTGAATAGAAGAGTATCATCCGCAAAAAGATTATGTGTATATGATTCATTGCCATCATTTAAGGAGACACCTTTCCAAATCCCAACTTATCTAACATAACCTATAGATTTACTAATCCCCTCAACCATTAGGATGAACAAGAAGGGGGAAAGAGGATCCCCCTGCCAAACCAGTTCTGGCCAAACTCCTTTATATAAATATATGCCGATTCTTCATCGATAGAACATAGTTAGCTTATATTTAATCATGAATTTTCAGCTGAAAATGGTCCGGCCGAACCAGTTTCAGCCAAAACTCATTTGCCACATCAACACCACATGGTACCACATTTCCCACATATGTATGGCCAAAAATATTTCGGCTAAAAAAATTTCGGTCGGAACTACGAAAATGGTCCTCAAGTGCGACACAACTTCGTACTTTTACCCTGAAGAAGATGAGAAAAAACCTATAGGGGACCCATTAATAATAACAGTGAATTAAGGAGAAGATATGCAGGCTTGGATCCATTTTAACCAATTTCTGTGAAAACCAAAACTAGTGAGGACCATGAGAAGAAAGTCCCAGTCAACATGATCATACGCTTTCATCATATCTAGCTTAAGAACCATAGCTGATTGGTTATGTAATCAGATAGAGTGCATAATTTCATGAGCCATAATAGCACCCTCCGAAGTTTCTCTCCTAGGCACAAAGCTCCCTTATTCCTCAAAGATGATTCTAGGAAGGACCTTGGCCAACCTGGCAGAAATAGCTTTGGTAAAAATTTTGTATAGAGAATTATAAAGCGAGATAGGAAAAAATTAGAAAATGATTTAGGGTCATCTTATTTTGGGATGAGATAAATCCGATTATGATTAAGCTCTTTCGACATGGTTTTGTGAATCCTAGCTTCCTCTAATGCAAGTAAAATATCATTTCCCAAAAAATCCCAACAGTTTTGCAAGAAAAGTATGGTGAATCCATCAGGACCTAGGGCCTTGTTTGGGGCCATGGAAAAAACAATTTCTTTAAGCTCATTCAATGTAAAGGGAGCCATAATAATAGTATTATCTTCCTCAGAAACACAATGTGGGATAGAATCTAACAAAGAGTTAGAAAAATGAACTTGTTGCTTGGTTACCAAATTTGAGAAGAAGGAAATACCCTCATCAACAATGTCATTTTTATCTTCTAATTTCCCACTAGAGGATTCAATGTAAACAATTTTTTTTTTAAGACGTCTAAGCTTAGTAGAAGGATGAAAAAACTTTGTGTTTCTATCCCCATTTGCAATCCAAGTTTCCTTAGATTTTTGTTTCCCGTAAATCTCCTCTCAGAGAATTACTTCCTCTAGAGTACATCTGAGATCCTTTTCTAGTGCAAAAGATTGGGCATCCATTCCATTTTGAATAATAAAGTCATTAACTATGGCCAATTCTGACTGCAATCTAGTTTTCTACTGAAATTTTTTCCTAAAGGTATTAATGTTCCAATCTTTAATCTTAATTTTTAGTAACTGCAATTTTTTGACCAGTCTAAATATTGAGGTGCCTTTCATATATGAAGAGTTTAGCTACCATTATTTTACTAAAGGAACAAAACTATGATCTCAGAACCAAATTGGCTCAATCTTGAAGGTTCCTTTTCAGAAAGAAGAGGATTCTGATAAATGTAACATAATTAGAAAGTGATCAGAACTAGAGATAGTTAAAATGAGTGAGTGGTAGTTTATTTCATTCTGAAGCCATAAATCAGAAATAAGAAAATGATCCAACCACTTTGTAATGTTACAAAAATCCATGCGACGATTTGTCTAGGAGAATTTTCCCACCTTGGGAGAGACGTCCATGAGATCATTATCATAAATATTTTGATTAAAGTCCATCATCACCTTTGGAGAAGGATTAATCACACCACATTTATCATCATTATTAAGGACACCATTAAATTACCCTCCCAAGATGATCATCTCCCCCTAGAGTGCATGTATCAAATCACCCAAAAAGGTCCATAGCTTGATTTTTTCAATAGTGGGAATAGGGCCATAAGTATTAAACAACCAGAAGGACAATTTAGAAGAGAAACTCTCAACCAGAGAGAGCATCCAATATTTACAAGATGAAATTTGTTCCAAAGTTACCTTGAGTGGATCCCATAAAATTGCAAGACCCCCGAGGCACAATCAGAGGGGGAGGCCCAGGAATTACCCAACTTCCAGGAAGTAAACAATTTTATGGCAGCTTCATTAGATAATTTAGTTTCTTGGAGAAGAACAATATCAAATTTAGAATTAAACAATTGACTCATGATGAGACACTTCTTGTTAGGGGCGTTTAAGCCCCTAAAATTCTAGGAAAGAACTCTCATGGCTCTAGAGGGGAAGTCTCAACTCCTCTGTTGTCTTGAGCATTTACTAATTTCTATCCTCCAACATACTTAGGCTAGAGACTTCTTTTGACCTTAGCATCCCTCGTAGTAGGAGGGATGAAAGACACTTTCTTTTTCCCATTCATGTGGATAGTTAATGAAGGGAGTAATGTTTTTTGAATCCTAGCATTAATCTCATCCCTAAGTTTAGATACACTTCAAGGTCTCCCTCTTCGTTTAACAGATGAAGGAGGGGGGTGATACCACAATAGTGGGTTACACTTTTTTGGAGCAAGAAATTATTCACAACATCCGCGAGGTGGGAAATTTAGTCGGTTACTTTAGATAGAAAGTACCCAAATATTTCAATCGAAACATTCTTATTTTCGATCTAAACTACCTTTTTTGCCTAGTTTCAATCAAAACTAACTTAGTTTCTATCGAAACTAAGCTAGTCTCAATCGAAACTAACCAGTTAAGATTTTGGTGGGTTTCAACCCATGCCAACATTAAATTAATAAAGTACTTTCTATCAAAACTAATTAGTTTCGATCGAAAGTACTTTCTATCAAAAGTCTCTGAATAGAGGCCATTTCCAAAGGCTAACAAAAATATATAGTTTTCATGGCTTCGGGGCTCAAGCACAGGGCTCAAATGGAAGAATAGGGAGGTGTCCTTTTGCATCGCACAAGTACTTTGAATGAGCTTTCTAACAAATATATATTTGACAATTTTTTAATTAATTAGGTCTATGTTTATGGGCGTGCATCGAATGTAGGGTTTTGATCGAATATAAACCTCCAAGTTTGACGTTCAATGAAAAATAGTAGAAAGGAGAAAAAAAATTGAAAAATAACAGTGCCCTCTAGCTTCGAGTCTTCTTTCTATCAAAAAAAAAATTGAATCTCGATAAATACACAACAAGTTATCAGCTACGCAGTCAAGGTATGTCAAAATTATGATTAACTGTACTTTAAATATTCATAAAATGTGCAATAATCATGATAACGTCATCAAACCAATTGCATGCCCTCTGTATGGATGTTACAAAGCCAAATTTGAAAGAAGCGCATTGATATCTATTTTAGAAAAAAAATTATGTTGTACGAAGTCATTGTACCTTTTTGAAAATGACGTTTTCAGCAACATAGCAGTTTTAGTGGGAGAAAAAAAAAACCATTAAAATCAATTCAAAAAAAAATTTAAAAAACATATTTAGAATCTAGACAGAAAATCCTAAAAGACTCTAGTTTACTTCATCTTCTGATTTCAAACAGTTTAACTACAATATGCATCCAGATGTGAAAGTTTTTCTCACAATGTAGACTTCAATGTCCATTTAGGCAAAAAAGTGTAACCTACTATTGTGGTATCACCCAGGGGATAGTTTTGAGGAATAAGATTGGAAGATGGAACAAGATGAAGATTGAACATTCTTATTAATAATACCATCCAGAGAAGGTGAAAATGCAATGGGAACCTCTTGTAGAGATAAACCCACATCCGGTGATAGCATCTCATAAGGATTTTTAGTCTTAGGAATTTCACCCTTGCATGCTAACCATGTCAAAGAGGTATCAAAACAATCAATAATATAATCAATGATCTTCTCATTCAAAATAACATTGGCTTCCTTAGCAATATCTCCCACCTGTGAAACTGCTTGAAGAGATGGTTTGATTAAAAGAGGATTGTTTACTAAACGTGCCATATGATCTCCTATTTGAAGGGGTTGCAAATTATGAGTAGTTGATGGAATATAGGGAACAACGGTAAGTGCAGTAGAAAGAGAAGTGGAAAGAGAAAGGGGCTGGTAGGATTGAGGAGAGGGTAATGAAGCGGGATTAGGGGGAGAAGATGGGAAGGGAGCAGCATGAGATGAGCCTCCAACCGTCGAAAGGATGTGAGGAAGGGAGATGTGAGGAGATACATCAGTAATAGAAGGTGAAGGAGCTTGGATAGAGGGATCGATTTGAGGAGAAGGGACAATGCATGGATCTTGATAGTGCTGGGCTGTAGAGATAGCAGGGATACGGGATGAATCAATCAAAGGTGGAGGAATGATACAGGAAGCTTGGGCTAGTTGCATGTCAAGTATCGTGGAAAAGGAAGAGGATACACCAGGTGGGGAAGTGGAAGGAGAATGGTGATCAGACGAAGGCCTCAACATATTAATATCAACATCTGCGTAAGAAGCCCAAAAAAATAAATCACAATCAATAGAAATTAGTGGTTTAACCGAAAAAGCATCATCTCTAACAATGGATTGTCTCCAGTTATCAAAAGGATAATCAAATTTACAAACAAAAGGAATAATCGTTGATTTAGTTGCAAGGACACAAACTAGGGTATAGAGTTTTTTCTCTTTCAAACATTAATCAGTTCTAACAAAGGTACCAAAAGAATGCCCTAGTGTCGTTAGAATATGCCAGTCATTATACTCATAGGGCAGATTAGGAAGTGAAAACCAAACGGGAGATTTTTGAGCGAAAAAACTTTATAGACGCTTAATCAAGCCTGCAATAAACTGTCCATCTGCTCTGCATGAGCTTCCAGAGCCTTCTTTCTGCACATAATATAGTTCATTTTTCAATCATTGCGAAGGCATCTAGTGGTTATTTCATATGGTTGGGAAATTGGTTATTTCGTTGACATCGCCTTTCTGACACTCAGATACAAATTTTTTGGCGATAAATGTCACGCTTTGTTGTCTGAAATATTCCATCTTTTAGGTAGACAAGATCCGCTCCAGGGGGTTCAAGTTTCATCATTGACAGTCTCAAGATGAGACTGTTTGCTCGAACCATGAATATTTGGGCATTGTTGTAGACTGTGGTTTTGCTCCAAATTAAAAGAGGCACAAATTTTGTAGCTACCAGGAGGAAGATCATCTGATTGGAAGGGAGAGCCAAAGATCTAGAATCAAACTTTGTAAGAATCTATGACAATTAAAACATTCGTTGCTTGAAGTGGATGTGTTAATCGGCAACTAGCGATAACAAAAATTTAGAGGCACAACTACGCAATTCAAGTTTTCTATTCCACATCCTCCATCTTCCAAATCTGGGCATCACCCATTGGTAGCAGCCCCCTATCTTCCAGATATGGGCATCACCCATTGGTAGCAGTCCCCCATCTTCCAAATCTGGGCATCACCCATTTGTGATTGTGAGGTAGGTAACAATTCCCTTTATTGTTTAAATTTGTGGTTATCTGTTATAATGGAATGGTGATTCATTAAAATAAAATAAAAAATAAAGAACTATTATTATTTACATGCATTTGTTATAAGTGTTAGTTTGTTCATTAAAAATATAATCGTTGCTGGCAATACTAAATCATGACTGCAAAGGTTCGCTGGGCCGACCTACCCTTTGATGATCTTGATGCCACAAATCTCCCTACGATCTCTACACCTCAATGGGTTTTTCACAAAGGGCATTGGAGGGACATGGCAATTAAGCGTCCTTTGAGATCAACATATTTTGTTAGTTTTCATAATCATTCCCAAGATGTTTGCAATCATACAATGCAAGAAACCAAATCCCTCAATAGGTTTTCACGAATGGGAAATGGGTGGACGTTGCAATTTTGGGGCTTCTATGGCGGATTGGTTTCTCCCTACAACGAGTAGTGGATCTCCGCAAGGGTTTTGGAAATGATTTCAAAACCCTCACCACGTTGGCTCCTTTGGTCATAGTCGGGAGAGTGTTATCAAATCCTCTTCATTGTATTCAGGCGAGTTTGTCCCCAATCAAGGTCAAAATATGATGGGGGAAATTGATAATGATACGAATATGACTTTCAATGATAGAGAAGCAGTCTTTACGCCGCCCTACGAATAATCATGATGGTTTAAAAATGAAGAAAGTATGGAACCCTATTCCAGAGATAATTATTGAAAAAACTTTAGGGTTTTGGCGTGGTAATAATTTAACAGATAGAGGTGTGGTTATTGAGGTATGGGGGAAATCATTTTCTTCATCTAAATTGTTGAAGGAAATGAGATTTGAACTTTTTGGCATTTTATATTTTCAGGTTCTATCATCAGATACCTTTGTAATTATTTTTGATACTATTGAGGCTAAGGAGCATTCATTAACTAGGTCATATTTTAATCTGAAGGATAATGTTGTAGTTCTCTCTCCATGAAAGCCCTTTTTTCAACCTGGGCAAAGTTTATTAACTAATAAGTAGGAGGTATTGTTTATGAGTGTCAAATTATGATATTTCATGAAGATTTTAACCTAATTTTTAAATTGAATTCTTTGACCCATGTTACATTACTCAAATTCATTAACAAAAACAGTTTAATATCTATAATGAACTTGAATTGATGGCTGCATAATTGTATTTAGTAAATTTTTATCATAAAATACAACTAAATCACATAAAAGAGAAAAAATTGAAAGAAATTATAAAAGATTATGTAAGACTATTTTAAAATATATAATTAATCTATGATATACTTTTCTCAAATAACATATATTTTCACACTAAAAAATTAATTTCAAATATTATAATCATCTAAAGAATATATTAATTTGGCAAGAAAATTGACAGTCAAATTTAAGCCTACTTGTAGTATCATTGAAAATAATTAATAATATTCATAAATTTAATATTTAATTCTGCTTTCTATCATATTTTTTCCACAGAACCTTCAGCCACAAAATGTTTAGCTGCGTGATCTTGATAATAAATGGTAGAATGTGATTTAATTCTTTCATAAAAATTATATTTACATAATTCAATTCAGAAATTTATAATTTAATATGATATTGCTTGTATAGTTTTTTAAATTTTTGAGTCAACCTCCTTAAATTACCCTAAATCCTAAATATTTCATCTTCATCTCTGCCCAAAGGTTTTTTTAGGACATTCATTCAATCAATCAGAATTTTTTTAACGTGTATTGGGATTGTTTTCATAATGAACCTCTGAACGGCAATCCTGTTGGCATTTGCAACGGTGAAAAAGCCCAATAAGAGAGATGTAAAGCATAAATCAGCGGAAACAGCGTGAGTCAAGAACTAACCCGGTTTGAACATTTTCCACTCAGTTCGAAGCATTTAATGGATTACCTGTCAGCCGAAATGAAGTTCAAATATATGCCTTTGTAATTAAAAGAATTTACATTCTCGAGATAATGATCGCTGGGGGAAACGTCTAAATGTGCAACTAAAACGTAAATCTTACCAAGGGGGACACTTAGTTTTTTTTACGTTTTACGTTTTAGTTGCACATTTAGCCAATACCCTGACCTCCTGGCAATGAAACGGATATTTTTTGCCCGCGCACGCTTGCTGTCATAATGCCACTTCTTTATTCTTCGTACAGTATAGGTCGGTTACAGCACGTCCAGCGATCCTTTCTCTAAACCTCGGGAATGCAAATTCTCTTTAATTACAAAGAAAAAATATGAGAAACTTTAATGATCGACACCTGGAAAAGATCGGGCAAGATTCTTTCATTCCACGTAATCCCTGACGGTATTGGCTAAATAGCAGACTAAAACGTAAAACATAATAAGGAAGTTGAAAAAAAGTTGAAAAAAAAACTAAGTGTCCCCCTTGGTAAGAAATACGTTTTAGTCTGCTGCATAGACGTTTCCATCACTTCTCGGGCAAGATTCTTTCATTCCATGCAATCACTTCTCGTAGGGAACACGCCATTTAAGCCTACTCTGTGCAAATATTTCTAAAACAGAGCGCAGCCATTTATTCTAAATGGACGAACCGCTTTAAAAAAAAGCGCGCGGAGGAAAATGGTTGCGCCGACGCTCCAAATGTGGAGCATTAAATGCTCGCTGAAAAGGTAAAGATCATAAATCTCGGCAAATTCCCTTCTTTTTAGGTCTTCCTCTTCATATTGTTTGTCGGAGAAGCTTGCAGCTGCGGGGCTACGGTGAAACCCCCTTCAATTTGCCCGGGTACCAATTCATTATACTCTTCAACCATGGAAAAGCTTGTATATGGTAGAAATGCGACCTACTATGAGGAATCCGTGCTGTTCCAGGTCAGTTTGCTTTCTCTCTAGCGTACTGGCAATGATATGCTTTTTGGGATGCCTGCTGTATTTTGATAGGGTTCAGATTTTATTCTTGTGGGGTTTTGAGAATGTTGTTGCAATTGTGATTCGGAAAGGGGAGTGCTGTTTTTTGAGGTTTTTCTTTGCCAATTTCTATACGATGTGATTCTGACTTTTGGGCATCTGAGATTTTCAGAGTTTATTTGGTCTAAAGTTTTTGGTTGAAGTGATTAAGAAATGATAGATAATGATTTGAAAAAACCGAATAACAATTTATGTAGGCGTTGTTAAAAGTGTAAAGGATTGTGCTCTAGCAGTCTCTTTTATCAGAGTATGTTCTGAGGGGAATTGGATTCATGCAAGGTCTTCAATTGGATATATGTAAATGTTAATAAGACATGGGGATGATTGACTATGATTTCAAATGAGTCAGTCAAGTAAGTCATAGTTAAAATGTGGACAGGCTTAAGCAACACATTCTTAGTTTTAGTTGTGATTTGTTTAGGAAGTTCCTCTCTTTATTCATAATACTAGGGTTTAAACTTCACGCTATGCTTTGGGTTGGTTAGGTAGTTTATTTGAATACAGAATAAATGAATAAGTAGATGAACAACTACTTATGTAGCTGTTGTTAAAAGTGTAAGCGATTGAGCCCTATTAGGCTTTTTTATCACAGAATGTTATGAGGGAATTAGATGCATTCAATGGTTTTCAATTGGATATGTGCAAATGTCAATAAGGCATGGGAATGATTGACTGTGATTTCAAATGAGTCATTAAGTCATAGTTAAAGTGTGGATAGGCTTAAACGACACATTCTTAGTTTTGAGTTGGTTAGGAAGTTTATCTTAATATACAATAATAGGCCTTAAACAGCATACTTTAAGTTTTGGTTTGGTTAAGTAGCTCATTTGAAATCAGAGTCAAAAGTAAGAACCAGTTATTAGTCTGATTTAAGAGCAGGCAATTAAGCAAGTCAAAGTTTAGATTGTGATTTTTAAGTTAAAAATAATATTACAACTTAAAAGATAAAATGCCACTCCTCTATTGGAAATTGCTCCAAATAATTAAATTTCCATTGAAAAATGGTGAAAATGTGAAAAAATAATTATATTGATATTATCACTAATTAAAGAGTATTTGGCAGAACGTAGTCAATTTTGTTTATCAACATGTTTATCAACATTTGCCTATACTCAGATCAAGGAATGTCATCCAAAACTTGATTAAAAGCTCCTGAACAGTATTTCCTCATCCTTCTTTAAAAACTCACACTGCATATCACATATTTACATCTTGATGGTGGATAGTGGTGTGCCATCCTAAACTTGATTAAAAAACTCACAAAGTGACGATGGATCCATGAATGTCATCCAAACCAAAACTTGATGAGATTTTTTTTCCCACAATTTCTGACTAGCTTTGATGGATAAAATCATTTCAAAATTACTTTGATA
The DNA here is from genome assembly GCA_018584345.1 of Thuja plicata. Taxonomy (NCBI): domain Eukaryota; kingdom Viridiplantae; phylum Streptophyta; class Pinopsida; order Cupressales; family Cupressaceae; genus Thuja; species Thuja plicata. Next base: position 259,659 of record MU225190.1, on the reverse strand, counting down.
AAGAAAATTAAGTTTCACTTTTGGTATAAATTTTGTGTTAATACATAAGACACCTTAAGTTCATTCTAATTTTAGTGGGATAACTCATTGGGCAGTCCAATTTCTGGACATAATCTCCTAATTTTGTTTGAGCTTTCAGAGCAGCAATTTAGTGGTATTAACTTATAACTTGCAGACTTTATTCTTGTATTGTGATTTGTCTTAGCTCTTCATTAAAACATGAGACAGTTGGTTTTCTTTGTTGGCAGATGCAACCCAGAGTGGAAAGGAAGCTAATGCATTATTCAATCTTGCAAAGCATTCTGTTAGTTGGAGAAGGCAATTTCTCATTTTCTTCAGCTTTGGCTACTGCATTTAAATTTGTAACAAACATCGTAGCCACCTCACTTGACAGCAAAGGTATCCATCACAACTTGGAAAGAAAAATTAAAAACAATGCTCTATTCTCTTCTTGGTAATCTTTTATCCTCCCAATAATTTTATTTGATTCTTCTTTTCAATGTTGTCAAACCAGAGAAAGTGTTGAGGGTTTATGATACAGCTCGTAGTTCAATTCAGAACTTGCAAAGTCGTGGAGCAAAGGTACTGCATGAGGTGGATGCAACCAGACTGCACCAAATTGGAAAATTAAGGAGCAGGTTTGACAGAATTGTTTTCAATCTCCCTCATGCAGGCTATTTTGTCGGTGGGGAATGCAGTAAAGAAGCCATCAGGAAGAACAATGAGTTGCTAAGTATGTTCGTCAAAAGTGCTACCAAGCTATTGAGCTTTTCTGGAGAAATCCATGTTATTACTATCAAGGTGGGGCCATCCTACAGAAAATGGAATTTAGAAGGGGAAGCAGAAAAGTATGGGCTGTATTTGAAGGAGTGTGTTAGTTGTCAGAAAACAGATTTTCCTGGTTATATGAATAAAAGAGGAAGTGGAGCAAAGATCAACAGGACCTTCCGTCTCGGAGAATGTGAAACTTACATGTTCTCGGTTGTCCGAGTGACATGCACATGCTGTGGATGCCATGCCCCCTTTTAACTGGTTTATCATGCAAAGGCATGGACTGACTTTTTCTGTGTTAACCTCAATCATAACATGGATTGCTATCAAGGGTTTTGGGGTATCTAAATTGACTGTGCACTGTTTTGATTCAAATTTTGTGTTGTCGGATTTAGAATTTGCAAATTGATTAGGCAATAGTTTGGTCCATTTTTGTGCTTGTAATCTTATGTTTGTGCTTGCAAAATGAATTGGACACTGTTGATTATACAATCAATAGAATCCATTAAGAAAAGGTTAGTGCTAGAAGGAAATTACAAAAGTCGCAAGTAATACATTGTCTAGGTATAATAGTAAAATAATCTATTACATCATATGACAAACCAATATATATATAATAATAATTATGTATGACATGAATTAAACTATTGTTTAGCTAGTCAACTAAAGAAGTACCAAATGTATGTAGAAAGTATCATGAGATATGAAGATGAGAAAGTTTTAATATGTAAATGTACATTTATGTTACCATTAAATACTTCTCTTGTGTACATGAAAAAAATGTGCATCATTAAATAAAGAGTTATTTTCCATATCATATTAAAGAACAATGATTGCATTCGTTGCTAAATATGTCATCAATAGACGAAGAGAAAAAAAAAGTGGTTCTTTCTAACTTTAGGAATGTAGAATACATATACTTAACATTACTACGATCCTCAAGGAAAGATAAAGCAAGACCTACGAAGCAACAGGGTATCAGCACTCGCTCTCCAGTCGATCCTCTGTCATTTATGTAGAAACTAAAAAGATCTCTACATATATTCTGGAGTGTTCAATTTCACAGACGATCTTCACAAATTGAATAACACTTCTCTCAAATTCCCATGACTTAAAAATAGACAATGAGATGGACTCGATCAAATGCAGGCATGCGTGCAAAATGTGATAACATACAACAGACACGTGAGCTATTTTAAGGATGCCATCTACCAGATGATGCCACAACTCACCATGCTATTTTTTCTTTCGAATTTCCTGAGAAGGAAAATAAAAAGACCGTCGGGGAAAATAAGATCCACCAATGAGGAAATCAGAATTTGAACCGAAATATTCATTTAAATACGTTTTAATGGAAAGACCATACTTCAGTGGGATTGTTTTCAGGTTTCTGCGGTTTCCGAGGCAACATCTATTAGAAAAGAGACGCCCGAAAACATTAGTCCCCGCCATAGATGGCAGGGACTAATAAGGGTAGCTGCGATTTGATGTATATATATATTAGGTTGAATAGGCGTATAAGGACTATAGTAGATCATCAACATGAATTGAAGCATGAAGATAAAACGTTCGCAAAGCTCAAAGTAATGACATGTTTATACAATTGCTGCCACTATTCATAGGAAAAATATAGGTGACATGAAGCTTAAGAACAAGTGATGTAAGTAAGGTAAGGGAATGGAAGTGGGGATAAAAAAGAGTCTGAGTGTTTCTCTTCAGATTTATTCATATTCGTTTATGACATGTCCTAAAATATCGATCACAAGTCTTAACATCTAATTGTTTTTCCCATGTATGGTATAAAGTGTAAAATAGATTTTTATTTTAAAATTTAAATAAACAAATGAGTGTCTCTTGGGTCTTAGCATAGTATTTTTTTTCTTTTTCAAAAAAAAAAATAAAAAAAAAATCTAGAAATGTATTTTTATGTCATATGAATACAAATTATTAAAAGTAAGTGAAAAAATTATTTTTTCAAATAATTATAAAAACTACATTGTTGGAAGGATAATATAATTAACTTGATGTCGTAGTGATATTCTCACATCTTTTTATGAAATTATTTTTTTGATAATTTGAAATTTGGTATGTATTATGTTACTTTTGGACTTTTTTTGTGTGTCTTCCCACCTATAGTCACATACATGGTATTCAAAATATAAAGATACAAAATAATTCTTTATTAAAATAAAGAGGTCATGATCATGAGTAAACAACACCTCCATACAAGACATACCCTCATTTATAGAATAAAATTTAGATATAAAAGCATAAAACAAAGGGATTAAATGAAATAAAGTACAAAAGCACATCATAATTCACAATTTTAGACATCTATGAATAGGAGCTTAAGGAGTTTGTGAGAATGATATAAAAAGACATGAATAGAAGCTTAAGAAGTTTGTGAGAATCTTTGATAAATGATATTAAAGATCTTAAGCTAATGGTGGGTGCATGAATCAAATATATAGACTGATAAATTTCCAAACCCAAAAATAAATATTTCTCAAATCTCAAAGAAAATTTAAACAACTATAAATATTAGATCTTAAACCTTATTGTAGAAGTCTAGGGAATCTAGGTCTTATAAGAATGTTGGTCTCTCAAGAAATGTAAACTACGTCCACTTGCATAGACTAATCAATTTAATTAAACATAGAAATTGATTATGCAATATTTTGTTTTAGATTTGCATATGCTTTCTTTATTTTTACAAAATGGGTCATTCATAGTATTATGATAATAATAAAATTATTCTATAGCTAGACAGTAACATAATTACAATAATATTACATAGATAATGTCTTTTCCTTGGACCCTCTGGTTACCCACTATTGTAAGGAGTCTGGTATTTGGGGTTTCATGGAACGGATGAAGGGAGGCCACGATGAAAGAATATCCAAACAGTTCGTCACCTCTTGGAATAACAGAAACGTCTCGATGGGAGGCATTCATTTCCAGATCAATGAGGAGGTCATTTCCGAG
>MU225190.1:232594-246580 GCA_018584345.1 Thuja plicata | reverse complement strand
CTTGTTCTTAGAGAACACTAAAGATTCCTTCTATAATTTCATTCACTACAATTTTGCTAGGGAGGTATGGTCTAGCATTCATAATCTCTGGTATCTTTCTTGGATTTTTTTAAAGTCTTTTGTGGATTGCTAGATGCAATGGAATTCTCCCTCCTCTAATCATTCTCTGATGCTTCTATTGTATCTTATGATTCCCCATAGCCTAGGGTTTATGGAAAGATAAAAATAATCATATTTTTAGAGATAGGTCTTGTTCAATATATGTGGTGGCTCGAAAAATCAAATTGACTATCAAGGAAAATTTTGAGCTTTCTTGTAATAATTTTCATTTGTTAGGTCCTCTTTTAACCCCTTCCCATGAGGAGTGGTGTATTTTCAATGCATGGAACTTGAATTATAATATTTCTCAACCTTTTTTCAAACAAAAGAAATCTAGGATATATATTAGATGAAAACCTCCCCCTTGGAGTTGGTTTAAGATTAATACAAATAGGGCAACAAAGGGAATCTTAGACCTGCAGGTTGTGGGGGAGTGATTTAGGATCATATAGGTAGATTGGTTTTGGAAATGAAACTTAGTTTAGGTATCTAGAAAAAAAAAAATTCCAAGGCTGTGTCTATCTATCTAGTTTTAAAAATGGATACAGACAAAGGTTGGGCTAAGATCTAGATTGAAATTAACTCCCTAAATATTATAAATTGCTTTAAGTGTGTTTTCCCCTAGTTGGACTATCAAAAATATTATTAGACATAGTTTGGATCTTATTAATGGGATCCTTCAGATGTCTATATTTCTCATGAGTACCGTGAGTGGAACTAAGTTGTCGATAATATAGCTAACAAGGGTATTAATTCCCATCATGGTTTATGTTGGGAATCCACAGATCATATCCCAATAAATTTGAGTTGGCTCTTACATAATAATGCAAATGAGAGGTCATTTAATTCATAACTTGGTATTATTTCCCTTGTATACATGTGAAGGCATGGTAGCATGCTCAGTCCTTTAATCACTCGATGGATGAGTTTTATTTTCTGTTTTTCTTCTTTTGCACCTGGTTTTGTAGAGATTCCTTTCATTTCAATGGGTGGGCATAGAAATAGGATGGAGCCCATTGTGTATGAAAGGTGGAAAAATGTTCAACCCATTTGGAGTGCTATTTCAGCTTGTGGTTTAAATCCCTACATTGAGAAAATTCATGGGACTGATGCCCAAATAATCGAGGAAATTTTTGAGGGTTGGAAGAATGGCATTCTACATGCTTAAATGGGTTGGATTTTGTGATTAACGAGGAGATGGTTTCACATGTCTCTAATATTGCGAGTGATGGTTCCAAATTCTATAGGGAGAAGAAATTGGCTTCTGAGGTGGTGGACCTTTTTATCCTCCCAGAAAAGTGAGGGAAAGCTTATAAAACTATTGATGGAGGTTATGATTTCCTTTCTCTTCTGAAGCCATAGCTCAACATTATTGAGGTGATTCTATAGTATGTGAATTTTCAAAAAAGATTTGGGTTTATTTTCAGCTATTATTTATTTATTTTGAATCACTTCTTCCATGATAAGATCATTTTAATTCCTTTTTATCTTGCTTCTTCCCTTAGTCATAGTTTTCTTTCTCATAAGAAGAATCCCTCTTCTGCTATTTTTCATGAGGTACTTATTTGACTTATCATGTAATATGTGAAATCCCTTCAAATAAAAAAACACCCTCCTCTTATTTCTGGGATTGACCTTACAAAAATATTAGGGTTCATTATGATACTTCTAGTACTAATCACAACAATGTTGATTCAGATGAGAATAGAATGTATAATATGTTTAAGAATAAATGCAAGGCTCCCTTGCATCCTTCTAGCTTTATGCCTTCTTCTTCTCAGAGAAATAGAATTATGTCCTCAGATGAGGAAGATTTGGATTATGTTCCCTCTCAATATTTTTTGCCTGATTCCTTTAAACCAAGTGTGGGAAAGAGCAAGGTGGGTGTTGAGCACAGTAGGGCAAAATTGAAATGTAACCCTAATCCCTTTGACTCTCCTTCAAAGGTTTTTAGCTTCCCTATTCAAAAGAATTAAGATACCATCGTCATTCCATCCAAGTGGTTGCTGGTGATAAGGGTTTTAGTTAGAACAATAGGATCTTCATGTTGAGATTCCCTTGGATTTAGGTAAGGACACCCCTATTGAAAAATTCCCCTCTATCTGGGAAAGCTCCCCTAGCAATGCTAAGGCCAAGAATTTTTTAGAGTCAGGATGCTCTTGTGGAGTCAATTTTTTTTAAGATTCATGCTTTAAAGAAGAGTTCCCTTTCTACTCAAAATTTGGACAATATCCTTTCCAACAATCATATGTTAGCGAAGGGTATTAATGATCTTAAGAAAGACCGTGAGGAGAAAATTTACATTTTGGAGAAGAAATCTGATTCAGGTTTCAAAATAAACTTACGATAGTTTTGAGTAGGAGTAAAATTACTTTGCAGTAAACCAGAGAGGGTTTTCAGAAACTTAATGAGTAGGCTGATGTTTTTTAGTTTATTTCAAAGGGTAATTCTCCAACCACCAGTTCCAGAACCATTTAGGGTAATACAGGGAATATGAGGATGAAGAACATGAACAAAATAAAGGACAAGGAGAAGGATGTGCACATTGATTTAGAGACCCACTCGTATATGTCGGGTCCTACCAGGAGATTAAGGAGAAAAAATAAGGGTGCTAACCCTCTAGATAATATTTTCAAGAAGGTTAAGGATATCAATGTTGACATCATTAGGAAAAATGAATAACTATCTCAAGTTCTATAGTCTGTTTAGGGTTTTTTGCCCTCCTTTTTGTTATATTTGGCATCTAGGTCATGTTTGGTATGTTATATGTTTTATCTTTTTGACAGGATGAATGTTGATGTTGTTTAAAACTTTGGTCTCTAGTCCCTATAAATCAGTTTTCCTCTAATAAAAAATAACTGAATAAATATTTTTTGTTTTATATAAAATAACATAACTATTGAATATAAATATATCATTTCTAAAATAAATTACTCATGAAAACTATTCATGTGTGAACAACTATTGGAATGACAACATATGCATTAGGAAAATTCACTTTATATGTTTGTTTTATAGCAAACATAAAAGTCTTATACCATGAAAACTTTGTGTTTCTTTATGAAATAGGAAAAAGTATTAAAAAAAGAATTTTGAATAGCAAATAGTGTTTTTTGTGTTCAACTATTAGATCATTTGTGTTGGATAGAATATTAGAGATAACAAGATTTATAGTTTAAACTAAAGATATGAAATTTTCTCAGTCGATAAAGACAGTCCTTCAAGTCGAAAATAAAAACAATAAATAATATTTTTTTCATTTATTTACAAAATTATATTTTGACCTAATCTCTAACTATACATTTTTAGAATAATTATTATTAGATACATGACTTACATAATGAATCACACCTCCAAACCTTAATTAAAAATGTAAATCATATTTAAAAAGGAAAATTGTAGAATTTGACTATACTCTACTAGTAGGAATATTCTATAATCGAATCAAAAAGTCTGAGGAGGATTCTTATATCCTTTTTACCCATGCCCTTCATAATTGCTATATCAATTCCCCACTTCTATCATTGTACTCAAATGGGTGAAGCTATTTATTTCAAAAATATCTAAACAACAAATTAAAAATCATGCCTTATTAAGCGGACACTTCATTTTCCTAATTGTCTTTATATAAGATGATGTTTAGTATGCTAGATAGCCATGGGTATTCATGGCTATTTTGAATCCGTTAAACTCAGATTGGTGTCTTTTATATACTTTAGCAACAACTATTGACAAATTGTGAAATGTTATATGAGGTATTATTAAGGAATCACTACTATGCATCTGATAGATGAAAAACCTTCATTGATACCCATATAATATAGTTCCTATTATATTTTTGATCTACTGGGATGTTAGGCCTCACCCTGAACCCCATCATAGTTTTCCAGTTTTTTTTCTTATGATAGATTTAGCATATGATACTTTACATTTTGATGCACTATGGACCTTATGGATTTTATGCTTTATCTCATGTATTGGTCATTTTGGATGTTGGACACATGATACTTTATAATGCACCTTATGGACTATATTATGTTTTCTATTATGGACATTTATTTTTGAGACAATTGATTTGGAAATACATTATAATTATGTTATGGGTTATTGATGATAGGAGAATTATTAGGAATGGATATTAAATTTTGATATCATGCAATGTGAACCTTACCTTATGTTAAATGCTTTAAATGAAATTATTATATTCTTGTGATCTTAAGTAATAAACTTAGTATGTTGATGTCTTCCTCAAGTTCCGTATATTGCTTATTTCCTTATGATGTATATTTATCTCCTCAGACTACTGATATTTGAATGGAGTGTGCAGGTATGAGACCATGGCATTTTATCTAGGGAACCAAACAAAGGAATATGTGAACTCAGTTTGAGCCAAGGTTGTGTCTAATGAGAGACAAGACCTCGTTGTATCGTGATTTAATTTTTAAATGTATATGGTTGATTTTGGAAATGTAGTCCTTAAATGTATTTCTTATTTACTTGTTAGTTTTTCCCAAGTGGATATGACATGGCCTAGTGATGTGTAAATGTTGTGTGTGTCATTTGACACTTGTGATTTGTACTTAAGGCCATGACATGTCAACTTGGGAATGGTTGTCCACCTACCTAGATAAGTACATTAGTGAATCCCCATATGCATACCTTGGTTTGGAAGATGGGGGTGTGGTCATCTCATTGGAATTTCGAAAATAATCTTAAAGTGGACTTTTGGAGGGGTTAAAAAGTGTCTAGGGGTGTGTTGGGGCCATTTTTACGTAGCTCGCTTGTTATACCAATAGATAAGGGCCATTTAACCCTAGGATAGCCTATGATTAACCTTGTGACCCTTCCAAAAATTTAGTTTCGCAAGTTGGACGAAAATCAACTCTTGTAAGACTTGAACTTGGATAGACCACCCTTACATCTTTGTGCAAAGACATTATTCACCTTTTTGGATCCATTTTTAGAAAGGTGTAAGATTTTATGGAAGAGGGACCAATTAGAGGACTTTCCTTCTCCCCATGAGTTTTCTAGTGGCTTTTTAGTGGGAACTCTCCATGTTGGAGAGTTTGAACACCCACTCTCTAACTTAGAGACATAGCTAGAGTTGGTGATCTTGGAAGGAGGAATTACACTAAAAGGGAGCTCCTCTACAACTATCTTGCCTTAAGCTTGGATTCTAGGTTGGTGGAGTTGTTGCAACTCTTTTCTTGTAGTGTAATATTTTTCTTGCAAAAGATGGATGTTGTATGTGCCTTGTGAATTTATTTGAGCTATGAGATTGTAGTAAACGATATGTTGTTGTTGTTGCTTAGTATTTTTTTTTCTTTCCTTGTAAATGTTGTTAATGGGAGTCTCAAGGCTCACTCACCCTTGGGAGGGAAGAATAGCCTTGGGGGTGAAGGAGTTTTGATAGCCCTTGGTGTAGAGTCTCTACTCAAGGAGGAGAGGGAAAAATCATGGAGTATGGGCTCCATGAAGCCTCCCTTGTTGTTTCTTTCTTTTGGGGGTCATAAGAGCATAATGATAAACTTGGTTTTGAATTTGGGAAGGAATGTGATATGAAAGCCATGTGAGGGCTTGGATTATGGATTTTGGGTATGACCTTCTCCCTTGGGTACTTTTTCCACTTCACCCCTTATAGGGTTATTGAGAAACCCATTGTGCAAAGCCTTGGTGGGAGTTTTTGTAAAGGATTCTTGCTTGTTTCTTGTTAGTATGTTTGTATCCCTCTTTTTTTTGGTTCTCCAAGCTCGGGGTGGCCTCATATGAGGCCTTGGTTGGGTGGTGAACAGCCCATGGTCCCATGAGTTTCCCCTATTTTTTTATTTTGCAGATTTTTCAAGAGGAGCTACATGAAGTGTTATGGATACTTAATGAAGAAAATGGATATCTTGTGGTTCTTTTTGCACATTTTTATATATGTGATGTAAAACCCCTTGAGGGAATTAAAAGGAAATGGTATATTAGTGACCTTGAAGTCATAAAAGGTAATATGTTGAATAAAGTTTTGTTATTGTCAACAAATGGGTATTTGTAGATGAGTAGAAACTCTTCCTTCCTAAGTGGAGATGTTATTGTAAAGAAATGTAAAGCAGAAATAAATAAATAAAGGGCAGCACCATTGAGATTTACTTTACATTTATTATGTTGTAAAGTTTCAAAGTAAGAAAAAAAAGAAGACCTACTTTTAGTTTCATGTAAATGCAACTACTCTAGAAAAATACTATTTTTCCATAGTTGGCTGATTTCCCTACAAATTTGAAATCTAGAAACTTATAGCTCCTTACTTTTACCCTTGAAAACATAACTAAAGGAAAACAATAACCCATGCTTATGGATTACCCTTAAAATGGTGTATTCAAGTAATAAAAGAAAATAGTGGATTTAAATATGCTATTCTATTATTTTTACTTTCTTGGTTATTAGAAAGGAACTTTAGTTTAATTCTGTCTCACAACTATGTAAACATGTTTTGTATATCTAATTTTTTTATATTTTCATATATTTATTAAATTTAGATATGTATGGCCTTATGTTTCAAAAAAACATAGATTTGAAAACCATTTTATATTTAAGTGTTGTTGAAATATTAAGTTGTTGAATAAGTATATATATATATATATCCTTTTTAAACAAAAAAAAAACCTTTAATCTTTTGTTTTTAGTTTATAAATATGCATATATACATATATGTTTATATATGTATATATATATTAAATTTAATAAAAAAAACTAAATAAAAAGAAAAGAAATTTTAAAAAAAAAGAGGCAGGGCGGGCCGAAGCGCACCCCACATTGCGGTCTCTCCAAGGAGAGTCGTGCAGGGAGGAAATGCCCCCACCGGCTGTGGAGGCTGTGGCTGCCACAGTCCGACACAGTGGTGGCAGAGCCACTGACTGTGTCAGCTATGGGGTTCTACCGCCCAGCGAAAGGGTCGGGCCCCCCCACCACACCAGCCCGCCACCCCTTCATACCAGACCCTCCTCTTATGGCTGCCACACCTGCACATTTACAAAAGAGAAAAGATAATAAAAATGGAGGCTAGGGTTTGTAGATGGTACAAAGAGAAAAAAATAAAGAAGAGAACAAAAAAAGAGTGTTTTTGACCATCTCATATTTGGACCCTAACCCTAATTTCGAATTAAGGTTAGGGATTTCAAAATGAGGGGGAAACACATGGTCTTTTAAATAAACATTGCTTTCCTTTTGATTTTAGACTATCTTTTAAAATGAGAGATTTAATATCATGTTATTTTTTTGTATAGGGCATTTAATTATGTTATGGTAAGGTTTAACCTTTTGTTAAATGAGATGTTTTAATAAAAAGTTACTGGGTAAATATAATATAGCATGTATAATAATATTGGGGTAATTAAATTAAATTAATAAATTTCTTTTTAACATTAAGACATTAACTATTAGAAATATTATTAGTTGACCTTCTATAAATTAAATGATAAAAAAAAAATTACCAGAAGGGTATAGTTGCACTCAACAAATGAATTAATAAACATTATTATTTTCCTTGAGATCGTCTTTTAAATAGAGAATTGCTGAGAATCAAGAATTCAGTAAATGAAAATATTAATTGAACTATTGCAATTTAAAGCTCGACATTCAATTAATTTAAACCTTTTAACTAGATTTTCTTGCCTGGGAATTTAAGTTATAAGTTACCTTACGAAATTCAATTTAACATAGCCATTATTTTAAACAGTCAAGCTAATGTATTTATTTAATAATTAAGCCGATAATGCTATTTTTATGGGACCATTATATGTGGCCAGTATAATGGCCTTCGTAAAAATAGTGTTATTATGGAGACGCTTGTATAGTTAAATTTTAGTGTTATAAGTATTAACTAGAGATGAAAACATTAGATTGTCTAGTCATTAGGAATTTTTATCATTGGGTAGATTCACCTTCTGGTAGGCGTCATGGTACAACTTTGTGAAGGGTTATGCTACCCCTCTTAGAGAACTCATTTAACCTAAAACTATATTTTGTTAATCTGACTTAGGGATTGTGGAATGTTGTCTTAACGACATGATACCCCTTGACCCTTCAAGACATATCATAACTTTTCAACCCAGTAAACCTAAGTAGGTGAAGTTCTAACTTATTCAATTAGTAAACTCTTGAATGTGACCTTTTAGGCATTGTCTAAATCTTTTTTAAAAAAATTTGTTACATTTTTGGGCGTGAAATTTTTGGGCATGACACTTGGTATCAAAGCTACGTTTCAACACTGGAACCATAAACCCACTATGTTTCACAAAACTTTAAACACCTTATTTCAACATTTTCAAAACAAGATCAAACTTAGTAGAAATAATCGCAACAACTTTAACCATATTCATTTCATATTAAGACACTACTTTCAATTTATACCACTTTCATATGTGTCTAGGATGCCTCCAGTAAAGCGGAAAGCTCATGCCCATGGATGAGGCTGTAAACATGCTACTTCAGAATGAGTTCAGTTGGAGCAGGATCTAGGGGCATTGGTGAGGAGCATAGGCCTCCTCCCGAACAAACCCCCAACCCCAGCTAGGATGTATTGAATGCCCTTCATAATCTGGTCAGGATCATTTTGGACATGATACCACAAGATAATCAACACGCAGGATCTGGGGGTGTAGCGCATGAGCACAGTAGGAGTCCCCCACCTAGAGTTGTGGAGGACTAGGCTGACCATGAGGGTGAGTCAGTACACATGCCACCTCCATAAGCAGTTGTTCCAGCTTATGAGAGGGTACCCCTTGACACAGGGGACCACATCAGGGAACTTATATGCCTTAACCCACCACCTTTTTCAGGAGCCACAGGTTGGAGTGAGGCTGAGGCCTTCCTTTTGAGCCTCGAGAGATGCTTTAGATTGCGCCTATATGGGAGCAATACGAGGGCACTCTTTTCTATCCACTTGTTGAGAGGATGAACAACTATTTAGTGGAGGATAGAAGAGTTAAAGCGTAATCTAGCTATGGACACCCTCACTTGGAGTACCTTTTTAGAGAGATTTAGGGATTGTTACCTATCTAAGCACTATAGGAAATGACAGATAGATTAATTTCATGATCTTCAGAAGAGAGGACTCACCATCACACAGTATGAGTGTAAGTTCCTGGAACTTCTACCTTATGTAGATTATATGAGAGATGAAAAGATCAAGGTCAACCGTTTTGTTAGAGGATTGAATGCATCTATATCTGGTTCAGTGTGCATGGTGACACCAGGGAACCTTCGAGAGGCCATGGAAAAGGCTTTGATTGCTGAGAAGATTTAGGGTAGGGGACAAGATGCACGAGATCAGTCAGAACTAAAACACCACACCACAGAATTCAGGGTATCAGAAAATACATTGGAAAGGAAATAACAACAATCATAACAATAATAGGCATTCATCAGGGTCCTACAAAATCCCTCCATCTCACTAGCAGTCATATAAGGGATAGAGATAGAAGGACCCTCAAGGGCAACAGGGCTCAAAGCCAAAATAGTGGCAGACACAGGCTCCTATTAGGGACCAGAGGTCATAGGCATCATCGACACCCCCATCTAGGACTCACCAGCCCTCCAGGGGTGGTTATAGTGGTTCTAGCAGGACAGGGGGCTCATAGTTCTCTAGACCCCAGTGTACCCAGTTTCAGACTTGAGGGCCATGCTACTCTTGTGGTGCCATGGGGCACTTGGCTAGGGATTGCTCTCAAGGGGCTGGTCAGCGCACTGCAGCATCAGAGCCCATTGTTGGTGATATGGATAGGTCCCATAGAGTGTTTGCAGTGGTTGACAACCACCAAGAAGAACATCAAGCTACTGTGATTGAGGCTTCAGGTATGATTGGAGGTAACAGCATTACTATTCTATTTGATTCAGGTGATATAGATTCTTTTGTTTCTCCATTGGTCATGGAGCATTGCGGGCTAGTGGTAGCTAGACAAGAAGTTCGTTGGGAGGTAGAGTTAGCCTCAGGTTCTAGAGTACCCATCACTTCCTTAGTTAAGGATTGCCAGATACAGATTGGTGCCATGGCTACCATAACAGATCTATGTATCATGCCTCTTGGATCCTATGGGATATTGCTTGGCATGGATTGGCTATATGCACACAGGGCCAAGCTAGATTGTCATCAAAAGAAGGTAGAATGTTTAGATGATGACAAAAATGCTACAGTAATTACAGGGGTTCAGAGGGTAGTATCCATTCATATGATTTCCGCTATGTAGCTTAAGCGGTGTGTGCAAAAAGGGTGCCAGTTATTTGCCATCACGATCAGTGATAGGGAAGAGGAAGCAAAAAAGGAAACCTCTCTTGATGATCATCCCATGTTACAGGAATTCATAGATGTGTTTCCTTCAGATTTACTCGGTATGCCTCCCCATAGAGCAGTTGATTTCCATATAGACCTCATGCCAGGTGCTGCACTTGTATCTAGAGAACCATACAAAATGTCTCCTAATGATCTTAATGAGCTCAAGATTTAGCTAGAGGAGCTCCTTGAGAAGGGGCATATATGGCCTAGTGTCTCTACTTGGGGTGCACCAATTATCTTTGTCAAAAAGAAGGATGGATCGCTTAGGTTGTGTATGGATTATAGGCAATTAAACAAGTTAACCATTGAGAATCGATACCCACTACCTAGGATTGATGAGTTGTTCGATCAGTTGTAGGGTGCTCGTGTGTTCTCCAAGATAGACCTTAAATCAAGGTACCATTAGTTGAGAATCATGGAAAGTGATATCCACAAGATAGCTTTCTGGACTAGATACAGACATTATGAGTTCATTGTTGTACCTTTTGGCCTTACAAATGCCCCTGCTGCATTCATGAGCCTCATGAATGGGGTATTCCACACTTTCCTTGATAGATTTTTGGTTGTGTTCCTTGATGACATATTGATATATTCTCGTAATGAGAAGGAACACAATGAGCATTTGAGACAGGTATTACAGTGCTTGAGGGATAACCAGTTGTATGGCAGTTTGTCAAAATGTGCCTTCTTTAGAACATAGGTCTGATATTTAGGCCATGTTATTTCAGGTGATGGGATCTCAGTGGACCCATCTAAGATTGATGCCATTATGAATTGGCCAGCACCTACTACTGTGACCGAGGTTAGGAGTTTCATAGGTCTCGCAGGATACTACAGGTGATTTGTTGAGGGGTTGTCTAGAGTAGCTCATCCTATCACGTCCCTACAGTGAAAGGGGAAGAAATTTGACTGGACAGAGAAGTGTGAGAGAGCCTTTCAGGAACTTAAGAAAGCACTTACCAGCACACCTATTTAGCAGTACTAGAGCCTTCAGCGGAATTCATGGTCTACACTAATGCATCCTTAGATGGTTTGGGGGTAGTACTTATGTAGGATGGGTGAGCTATAGCATATGAGTATAGGAAACTTAAGACTCATGAGATCAATTACCCTACCCATGACCTTGAGCTTGCGGCAGTAGTGCAGGCATTAGTAAGATGGTGACAATTTCTCTTAGAAAATCAATTTGAGCTTCATTCAGATCATCAGAATTTGCAGTATATATTCACTCAGCTGAACCTAAACGCTAGGCAGAGAAGGTGGATGGATTTCTTATGTGAGTATGACTTTGATGTCCATTATATCAAAGGGAAGGAGAATATGGTTGCTGATGCCTTGAGTAGGAGGCGACATGAGTTATCATCCATGATCAAAAGAACAAACTTGAGAGATCGTATACTACACCATTTGTGGGAGGATGAATTGTATGTAGAGGTTTGTTAATTGATCTGATCTCAGAGACCCCTTGTGGGGAGATTTTCAAAGTATTCCTTGGAGTCCAATGGACTAATATGTCATAGAGGACACATCTACATACCTTCTTCCAGGGATTTGGGTAATATCATTATGCTAGAGGCTCATAGAGCCCCTTATGTAGTGCATCCTCGAGTTAAGAAGATGCATGCTAATTTGAGACAGCTCTATCATTGGCCGGGAATGAGACAACACATTGCAGAGTTAGTAGCCCGATGTCTTGACTGCTAGAAGGTTAAGGCTGAACATGGTCATCCAAGAGGGCTCCTTCAACCTCATGAGGTACCTATGTGGAAATGGATGTTATATCCATGGATTTCACTGTTGGTCTCCCTATGTCATCTCGACGCCATGATGCTATCTTGGTGACAGTTGACAAGTTGACCAAAGTTGCCCACTTCTCACCCATCTGTACCACTTTTACAGCCCCAGCAGTGGCACAAGTTTTCTTGAGAGATATTGTTAGACTGCACGACATTCCTTAGAAGATCATTTTGGACAAGGATTCTCTCTTTGCATCATCTTTTTGGAGAGAATTACAGACAGCTTTGGGCACTAGGCTCAATTTTAGCATAGCGTATCACCTAGAGATAGATGGTCAGACAGAGAGAGTAAACCAGGTTCTCAAGGATATGCTTCGTATGTATGTTATGGACCACCAGGTCAAATGGGAGGAGTATTTGCATTTAGTAGAGTTTGCCTATAATAATGGGAATCATTCATCCTTGGGTATGCCACCATATCAGGCACTATACGGTAGACCTTGTAGGACACCTTTGAGTTGGGATAGGATTGAGGACAGGGTTACCATTGGACCACAACTAGTCCTTGAGATGGAGCAGCAAGTAGCCTTAATTAGGCAGCGTCTCCTAGAGGCGAAAGATCGACAGAAGAAGTATGCCGATGCAAATAGGACAGATTGGGTATACATGGTCGGAGATACGGTCTTCTTGAGAGTGCAGCCTCACAAGAGTCCAATCCATTTCATAAAGGGCTCTAAGCTAGCACATCGGTTTGTGGGACCATTTGAGATATTGGAGAGGATAGGACCAGTTGCTTACCATCTAGCCTTGCCACCTAGCCTATCATGCATCGGTGATGTGTTTCATGTTTCAGTTTTGAGAAAATATATTTATGATGAGTCTCATGTGATATATTGGGATGCCTTACAGGTGGATTCAAACAGGTAGCTAGCATGGGAGCCTATTCACATTTTGGCACGCCGAATGCTGGGCCTACGAGGCCGAGAGCTGGATGAGGTTAGGGTCCAGTGGGTTTGCTATGATGAGGTCACAGCTTCATGGGACATTGTAACGCAGATGAGAGATCAGTATCCCCATCTTTTTGATGAACTCTAGGAGGAAGTTCAAGCCTAGGGGGGAGGATGTGAGGCGTCACCCCGAACCCCATCGTAGTTTTCAAGTTTTTTTGCTTATGATAGATTTAGCATATGATACTTTACATTTTGATGCACTATGGACCTTATGGATTTTATGCTTTATGTCATGGATTCGTCATTTTGGATGTTGGACACATCATACTTTATGATGCACCTTATGTACTATATTATGTTTTCAATTATGGATATTTTTTTTTGAGACAATTGATTTGGAAATACATTATAATTATGTTATGGGTTATTGATGATAGGAGGATTATTAGGAATGGATATTAAATTTTGATATCATGCAATGTGAACCTTATCTTATGTTAAATGCTTAAAATGAAATTATTATATTCTTGTGATCTTAAGTAATAAACTTAGTATGTTGATGTCTTCATTAAGTTCCGTATATTGCTTATTTCCTTATGATGTATATTTATCTCCTCAGACTACTGATATTTGAATGGAGTGTGCAGGTATGAGACCATGGTATTTTATCTAGGGAACCAAACAAAGGAATATGTGAACTCAGTTTGATCCAAGGTTGTGTCTAATGAGAGACAAGACCTCGTTGTATCATGATTTAATTTTTAAATGTATATGGTTGATTTTGGAAATGTAGTCCTTAAATGTATTTCTTATTTCCTTGTGAGTTTTTCCCAAGTGGATATGACATGGCCTAGTGATGTGTAAATGTTGTGTGTGTCATTTGACACTT